>OZ038478.1:2428109-2548109 GCA_964036315.1 Acanthosepion esculentum
GTCGGGATTTATTCAATAATAAAATCAATTTGATAAATTCTGATCAATATTTATTCATCATAATGTCCAAGTGATTTAAAGGTCACCATTGCCTTCACAAAGAGTAAAAACCCATCCAATGAATGTTTACGTTTCCATTCTAACAAAAGAGAATGAAAACCACAATAATAATATTCAGATGATTTTGCACATTGTTCAGATTGACTTTAACAGTCAATCTGAACAATGTGCAAAATCATCTTAGGGGACAATTGTTATAGACCCCGTAAGAAGAAATTAAGTAGAGTAAAAGGTTGATTATTGAGAATAAAGTTTTTAAAACAGTATTTGTCCCTCTTTCAATAGCAAATAAAAACGAGGCTATTTAGACTGAATTAAAATCCATAATGCTCAAATGTTTGGTCACCTACCATAGTAAGGTGGTTAATCAATTTGCCTCCCGGATCCATTCATTAGTAGGCTTAGGGGCACATCATGTTCAAATACCAGTTGCTGTACAATAATCTTGGGAAAGGTATGAATCTGCTTCTTCTCCCCCCAGCTATGGGTTAATTAGTAAAACTTATATCACTAAATCATTATCATCTCCCCCAAAATTTATGTTCATCTTGTCTGGTTTTCACACGTCTGCACTTGAGAGTGCTTTTCTCAATGGAAAAAAACTCATGCTTATATAGCTCTCCCAGTTCCAGACCCAGTTCCTGACTATTGGCTAACATCTGCCCAGTATCATTCATATGCAAATAGGCAACTCTAAGTAGAAGGTCTTCTCTCAACAGCCCATTGTGGAAGGGGACACAACTCCTGGTGTTTACCAGCACCACATACAACCAACTCAGAGACTTTTATCGGGCTGAACCAATTTTCTGTTACAAAATTATTGCAATCTAGAAACATTTTTTCTGGCTTTGAATGGCCTGCAAATTGTCAATAAGCCGTAGAACACAAATCATTCAATCAAGAAGACATTCATTAGTATTGGTGAATTTGATCCTCCCTGTGTTCAACTTGCTTGAACCAAGCTTAAAACAGAACAACAAAAGAAACTGCTGGTTTGGGTGAATTTTTAAACAGATTTTTATATTCGTATGAGGAAAGCTCAAGAATATTCTGATGAAACCAATGAGTAAATACAAAGCTGGGGTTTTCCTCACCTAACAACCAAGAAAATGAAGTCAGCCACAAATCTGCTGAGATGTGGAATCAAAGAAAGAATTCAAATTATTCAGGGAGTAATAAAAATGCTTCACCTCAGACAAAATATGCAGAAATAAAACGAAAATGAAACCTTTTGTATTGAAACAAAATGAGAAAGTTAACTGGGAAGAAAATCCTTTTGTTCTCCAAAATAACTTATGTCTTTAATGCAATTCCAGCAAAAATATCTCTCACTTGATTTCAAAAGACAATTTCAAAGTCTAACAAAGAAAATTGAGAGCAAATGTTTGCAAATATCCTTTATTTGTCACTGATTTTCAATTTTTGTGACACCCACCTCTGAGAACATTTCCGTGACACCAAAAGGGTAAGGAACTGCAACAATTTTATAAAATGACATTGATTTATTTATCAGATTAAGGGCCTGTCTCAAAATAAAAAGGACTTTTGTTTTTTTCACAAGAAATACCAAAGGACATATCAAGATTTTTAGTTGCTTTCCCACCAGAAACTCTTGTCAAATCTGACCTGGTTATCACTTACTGAATGCCATTTCTAAACACTGTCTTTAATTCTTTGAAAACTAAACTTTGCCAAAAGTGCTATAAAAATGCAACTGTCATTTGCACTTGTCCAACTGGGCATGTGCAATGCATTCCTTCATGATGGTCACACAATTTTTGGCAACAGGTACAGGTGAATTTTCTAACTACCTGCCAAATCGTTCTCTTTGCAAGTCTAAATGTGACAATGGGTTTCTTTCCTAACATGACATTGGCAAACACCTTCCAGTGATGATATGACTATATACAGACACACCTCTAAAATTCTTGATGGTCAGAGATTGGTGACTGAACTCTCTTCCAATCTGGCACAAACTACCCAATGGAATAAGAATCGGCTGGTTATATTCAATGCCTTGAAGTACCAAGCTAGTTATTATAGTGAACTGCCGCCGAGGGCAAGGAGGCCCAGAGTTGCATGCATCTTTTGCAACAATAGGATAAAATAACTTACCTCCAGCATGAACAAAGATTCAAATGTGCCTCATGTGTAAACTGTCCAAAGAAGAAAGAAATGGTGGCTTTGTGGGTTACATATTTAAAACAGATAAATCTTGGAGTCAGATACCCTCTCGTCGGATTATCTTTGCACATATGTAAATTTTGGCTGTAAGTGATACATAAAACTTTGGAGAATGAGGCAAAATAGTTTACTGCTGTATCAAACAGGCTAAACATGTCATGGACAGTAAAGCGTTTGAATGGAAACTAATTATGGGCATTGTTTGCAAGGAAAGATACAAAAAGTTTAAAGCTGATCCCAAACCTCCAATCTTGATGAATGAAGGTCCTCTCAGGGAAGAACCATGCCTCAAAAGATTGTGAGACTTCAACCTCACACCCAGCCTCAGATGGGTCTCATATGATCCATTGCTAAGGATGCAGGTAAAAAGTTTGGCTCCCAATACTTGACCCCATCCTGATATCCTCTACTAGAGATAGATCAGGCCAAAAATGAAGTACTGTTGTGAAGGAGTTGCCTAGACCTCACTCTCCAGCCTTGATAGAATCCAAAAGCATCTCTGAGCCCTTTTGAGTGACAAACTATTCTCCACCCTTCAACCTCTCTCCCACAGGTGGGATGTGGCAAGCCCCACTCACTGTTCTACTGCTACTTCCATGAAAAGTGCTCAAACTACATATTCTCTGGTCCCACCAAGGCAAATCATCACAGCAAGAACATGTCATGCCACTTAGATAGTAGCAAACCACCCACATTCCCTTTGTATTCCATCAGTGAGAAGTAAGTTCCACTCAAACAGCTTCTTCCTGTGAACTTCTGCTCTGTGGAACTGACTCCCAGCATGATGTTTCCCCAAACACTACAATCTTAACCTATTCAAGGTTAGGGTTAATCGTTATCTTCCACTCCTATACACACAGATGGTTTCCAAACATAAGCCTCTACGTTGAGTGGCCCCCTGGCCTTGTAAGAGGTGAGCATTGCTGTAAAAAAGAAAAAAATGACAAACATCCAGAGGCAAAAGAATTTTATGATCAGATGCTTTTTACCAGGGGTCAGCAAACTTTTGGAGAGAGAGGGTCAGAAAGTCATGCAGTGTCTTGGAGGGGAGCCATGACATTAAATTTACTATAATAAATTGTCTCGACCCCTGAACACTATGTCCAGAAGACTGCCTTTTGGTCTGGAGGGTTAAAGAAAAAACAACCAAGTTAATGATATATTATTGAAACAAGTTTCCTTATTTTACTGCACGTATAACAGGATAACAACTAACACAGTCAACAAAAATACAAATTCCTTACTACAAATGAAATACAGTTAAAAATGGCAAATTATTTAATGAGACACTTGTTTCTGCTTATTGTTCAATAACTTCCCCACATCAGTTGAAATATTTGTCGGAAAAAGGAGAAAAATGTTCTACAGGTGGTCATCACCCAACTTTGTTTTAAAGTTCTTCACAAGCATATGTACTTCCAAATAATGATACCATTCAATAGGCTTTTATATTTTCCACTTGGCAAAACAGATTTCTTGTAGAAGTCAGCAGCGGATTTGCAATTACATTTTGATTTTTAAAATTTGTCGCATTGTAAGTTGATTAACTCCAACTGATATGTTTCTGCCACCTGCTCTACAAATTAATTAAGTAATTTGTGTCCAGGTTTTAAAGTTGGTGGGCCACACAAAAATCCATCAGGGTCAGATGTGGCCTGGGGGCTTGCTGACCCCTAGTCTTTGCTATGCAGATTTAATCATTAAATCCTCAACAGAGATAACTTTCTTTTTCTTCCCCTCCCCACAACATGAAATCCTAAATATTGTGCTCCTTAAACAACAAAATGCCGAAAAGATTTCACCTCCATTCTATTGTTTTGCCATTTCTACATTTGGAACCCATTTGCACCGAATATTCTGCAAGAATATCAACAAAATTGTTTGCAATGTCTTGAGAGGAAAATATCCGCAGATAAACACTTGGTCATGGATTGCTGCAAGATGAATTTTGCTTTAAACTGCACCTCCCCACACACACACACCTATAGATTTTATTCTTTCACCTTCTTTACTTTTGGAAGAAGTCTTTTATTCCCTTGAACCGTGTCACTTTAAACAAGAAATTTAATTCCAGAAAAAATTTTTCATATAAAAAACTCTTAGCTTCATTTCACTGTGCATGTATTACTTTCACCCCAAGCAAGGCAATAAAGCCACTAGGATGCAAGAGTTTGGGAGAAAAACTACTATAAAGGAGAGATGACAATAAATGAACAAGAATTAAGAAGACGGAAGATAATGATTGACACAGCATTTAAATTTTTGAAGATCAAAGTTGACTGAGAAACAAGAAGCTGGAAGAGAGTTCCACAAGTGAGAAGTGTGAGAAAAGAAACTGTTAGCATAGAACTTATAGTTATATCTAGCCATTTCATCTGTAAAATGATGAGACCCAACTGCCAATCTAGTATTGCGCTTAAATTCATAAATTCTAGGTACCATAGAGGAAAGGTCATCATTGTTACAGCAGTGGAAAAGTAACTGAAGCTGAGATGCCAGTTCTGGACCAATAATATTGCAGATTTTTGTTTAGATCTTATCAAGATTCTCTAAACATACAGCAGGAACACCAGATCAGATGTGGCAGCAATATTCAAAGCAAGGTCAAATGGTAGACATAAATATGTAAGATAGTTTTTCTTGCTAGAATTTATCACGACATAATGAAGCAACTTTCTTAGCTGCAGACTTAGCAATTGATTCAATCTACTCATTCTATACTTTATGTCAACAGAAAACATTAATCTGAGAAAGCGCAAGGAGTCATTCTCCTGGAGGTTAGCATCAGCCATACTGATAGGAGGTAAAAAGTCCTCTCTCAGATGACTAAAAGGGAGCAGTTTTGTTTTAGAGGCATTAAAATTAACAAGCTACTCCTTGCTGCATTTAACAACAGACTGTAGGTCATTTTTTAGATCACCAACAAATTGGACCTTATCGAAATGACCAGAGTTATTATTAAAACAGGAGTAAATAGTTGTGTCATCAGCACAGATATAAAGTTGAGAACTGGATGACATCAGGAAGATCAAAGGATATTGAATCCCATTTTCATTACAACTTCTCTGGATAACATAGATTTCAAGAAGTTTCAGAGTATATAAAAGGAAAATAAAATCTATTTAATATATTTCAGACGACAATCTTCACTTCTTCATATCTGTATGAAATTGACCCAAGTAATCTCTTTCCAATTAACAAAGTCTCTCCATACAAGCAGCACCATGTTCACAAGCAAACTATTCTATCTCGTGTGGTGTTTTTTATGCCGAGCTGATCTCACAAACAATTTGCACACACCCAACCACTCTCACCAATACTCCTAGCTCCGAGACTATGTCTTTCTTAAATTAGGGCGTCAGGGTGGCGATATTTCTTTTTCCTTTCCTTCACTCGTTTTGCACACCAGGCATATATGTGCTTGCTTTACCATATGAGGTAAGTCATCTTCGCTTTTACAATATCTATCCTACATATCCTCATAATCTACACATATTTCCTCCTCTTACATCCATACAAATTAATTCAGTAATACTCTACCTTGAGGAGCTCTTGAGCTTTGAATTATTAGTAAAAAAAAAAAAATGTCACATTCATCTGAGAGTATGCATGATTTCATAAAAATTTGTTTGGTTGATAAATATTATCACACATCTTATAAAAAATGAAATTTTCACATTGCGTCATGGTGTGACTCTTTTGTGAACCATATAGTTTCAAATAAATTTTATCTAAATTTCACCCAACAGCCAGTCAAGGTAGAGGGTTACTAAATGAGGTGTTACCCAGAAATCAAGGAAGCAGAACTTTTCCTTGGGTCACGAACATCATACCTAAGTGGGGGTCCATGAACTCAATTGTAAGGACTAACGGTCCCACTGCTTCAATTTCAACATTCAGCAGTTTCTTCTTTGCTAATTCATTTTCCTGCCGTAGAGCAATTTTGTTTCTTAGAAAATTTATTTGTTAATAAATACATAACAAGCGGAACATAACGGGTTAAACACTTTCATAGCTGTTTAATCCAATTACCCTTACACATTTCACACATAATGAGAAAAGAAAACTTGGAGAATTTAACACTCACAGGGCATATTAAAGCAAAAGAGAAGCAGAGGAAAACCTGATGAATGAGTAAGTGGATAGTGCAGAACAAGAAGTGCAGATGAAGAAGGAAATAAAAGAGAAAAGATTTATTTAGAGCATCAAGAGACAGGAAGTTGTAAGAAGCCATAGCAATTTTCCAAGCGTAGATGTGGCACAAGGCTTAAAGTATGGGGCACTCAGTGAGGATCGAATTCATGACAGATGAAAAAAAGAAGACATAGAAATACTTTCAAAAATCTTCTATATTTCAATGTTATGGGTGGTAACTTGAATTTTTTGATATAAAGGAAATAAGAAGTAACTTATTTTATTCAAACTTCATAGTTTCAGGTTTCATGCAAATTCTTTTGAAATCACAATTTTTGAAAAGGAAAGGAGATATGGAATGCTTCAGTCCGATTCGCTAAAAAATGAGTAAACACAATAAAAAGATGCCCCAAAATTAATAATAAAAAAAGAAGAAAGTTTTATCATCAAAATCTTTGTGTTAAAAAGAAAAAAAACAAAAGATCTTCTGATGTAAAAATATTCTTTTTTAATCTTTTTTAGAACCTTCAAAATCTTATTCTGGCAATAATTTGAATGAACTTCTTCAAGTCTTGGATCAACCATTATCTATCCTACATATCCTCATAATTTGCACTTACTTCCTCCTCCTCTTACATTCATACAACAAAAACGCATTCAGTGACTTTCTACTTTGAGTGGCTTGTGGGCCTTGTATTGGATCAAGATTTAGTAAAAAAAAAAAAAAAATGGCAACAGTGCAACTATGAATGACTTTGGATGAACTGCTGTATTAGCATTGTCAAGAGTATTATTCTTATGACAGCAACAAAACTGAATCAACACATTACAAAGGAGGTCATCAGAAATAAAGAATAAAGTAAACCTCAATTAAATAAACACCAAATCCACAAGGCATTAAACGTGGTTCAGCTTTGTTTGCGCATTCACAAATTGCTGCCTAACAAGTTTAGTTTACGTCAAGTTCAGTACATAACCTGAGAGGTTGGATAAACAAAAATAGGATCTTTCAAGTGTTGGGGCTAACAAGTTAAACAAGAGAAAATAATGCCTTTCGTTTTCAACTCAAATGTTTTGCTTTGTGTAATTTGAGGAGAAGCAAGAGTGATTTAACAGCTGGGACATTAAAGTTCGAAAAAGAAACAAAAACACAGAGCCTTCTTTCTTTGATTTCGTGAGGAATGCAAACACATCTGTTAGTATTTTAAGGTAAAGTCTTTGAAAGACAGCTATACACACACACACAGGTGCATTGTACATATATATATATATATATATATATATATATATATATATATATATATATATATATTGGGGAAATTGTATGACAAAGTGGAAAAACTTTACTTGAGACGCATTTCGTCCTTCAGACTAAATTTGTTGGTACGACTACAATACAATGAATAATAAAGGATGCTCAGAATTTTAGAATTCTTTTTATATCTAGTCAAATTCATAGTCTATTTCTTTCCATCACTTTTGTTAGTAGGTATTCAGTGTATATATATATATATATATATATATATATATATATATATATATATATATATATGTTAAAGCAGCATATCTTCATTCAAGTTTCATTAAATAATATAGACATATGTCTATTTTTATAGTAACCCTTTATTAGAAGAGATTGAAAATACTTCAGTAAAAAAAAAAAATACAGCACCTTCCTTGATGAAGAATTCTTATATATATATATATATATATATATATATGTGTGTGTGTGTGTGTATGTGTGTGTGTATGTGTGTGTGTATATATATATATATATATATATATATATATATATATATATATATTTATTCAAGAATGTTTCATTAAATAATACAGACATATTATGTCTATTACAATAGCCTGTTCTGGTTCTCTAATTATGTTCTTGATTGTGTTATGTTAAATTGTGTTATGATTGTGTTATGTTAAATTGTGTTATGTGAAATTGCAATTCTTCAAGTAAGGCTCCGTAGTTTTTGTTAACCCAAGTACTTTTGATCTCCTCCAAGATCATCCTCAGGGGTGAATTGCAAAGACAACCTCGAGGTAACTGTGAATCTTTGTGATGATGATTTTGGTAAACACGTTCTGCTACAATTATTTTTTTAATTAAGCGTTATGGTTGCAATGTTTTGTAAATACGGGTTCCCAGAACAAGGAAGATAACCAGGGATGGTAAGCTGCAACACGGTGTTAAAAGTTAGTCAAATGCATTTTAAAACAATTCTACTATACTCGTAATAAATTTTGTTCAGAGTTGATTGCTTTTCATATATATCGAGAATTTGAAGTTTTTGTTTATTATTTTCATGGCGTCGTATAATGGTGTTTTCAACAAGGATTTTCTTATCTGGTGAAGGTGGACAGGAATATGTCTTTAAATGTTCTGCGATAGAATGATGTTTGAAAAAAGGTTGCTGCCAAAATATATATATATTATTATAAAAAAAAACTAATGAACACTAAATTAATTTTTAAAAAAATAAATGCACATGGTTGGGTGTAAAAAAAAGGGAGGTGGAGGAGGACGTCTATTACACTGAGTTGTTCGCATTTGTTTGTTTATTTTTTTAAAAACTAATATAGCATTCATTATTTTTTTTTTTTTTTAAATAAAGCGTTAAGAGGTCATTTGATAAAAATCACCTGAGGGTACCTTAAGGTTGAAACCAAGGTAGTGGATTCAACTGATCTCCTAATTTTTAAAACTAAAAGCTCTATATGTTATTTTTACTTTTATTTTTTCACACATATATTGAGCACTTTTTAATACCACAGTTTCCTGGTCTGATTCAACTCATTAACCTTTTATGTATTTTATATATATATATATATATATATATATACACACACAGGGTGACCCCAAAAAAAGGGAATTTTTGAAGTGCGTATTGCCAGACATGAGCAAGTGGCAACACTGCGAGACAGTGACCTTAAGCAAGTAAGCATTTTGCCATTTTAGTAACGAGAATGAAATTCACAGTATCCCAGCTGAGATGTTGCAGCAGTCAATGAGGAATCTCAACAGCAGATTTCAAGAATGCATTTGTACAGGAGGATGCCATCTACAGGACGTAATTTAAAAAAAAATGAAAATTCCATTATTGTTTCTTAAATGGCATGTTTTAAGGTTTCAATTACTATGAATTAAATAGTTTTCTTCCATCACTCTTGGTTTTATTGGATTGTTAAAAAGTTCCCGTTTTTTAGGTCACCCTATGTATATATATATATATATATATATATATATATATATAATACCACAGATTGGGTGCTGGTGTTAATAAAATAGTGCTTGATGTATAATAACAGAGCTATAATTTTTTTTTAATAGATATGTTTGAATGTTTATTTATCTGCATACATGTATTTATATTTTTCTATGAATACAATAACAACCCTGTTGATATGTAAATTGATATATATATATATATATATATATATATATTTCTATTTGTACAACTTTCTATATCTATGTAAATGTGAATGTATATATATTTGTATAATTAAATATGTTATGATGTGTGTGTATATTTGTATTATATTTTAAATTACTTATTAGACGTATATATATTTGCATTTGAATTATAATTATATATTTTTTAGTTGGAGGTTATGTAAATATGTGTAGTATATGTGTGTTTTTATATAAGTTTATATATTATATTTTCATATTATTTATAGAGCTACAAATGAGGAGAAAATAAAGAGTTGTTGGTATCTCCTGATGAGTGGAAAGGGCGATTGCTGGAGTATCCAATGATGAAACTGTGGAGCTGGGATGCTGAATATAACATCAATCAGCTAAGTAACAATATATGACCCCAATTTTCAAGTCTCATACCAGGACACTTTTCAATTCTTATTGTAGATTAAGGTTCTTGTATAAAAAAAAAAAACAATGTTTTCATGCCTCAGCAACCCTTAAGCCACAGGGCTGACACAAAAGGAATGCATATAGTATAAATAAGTGCTCAATATCAAAGATAAGGACATATGGAAATATAAAAGTGAACACTGGGATCAACATTGAGAGGTAACAGTCTGTTTCATGATTAAACAGATATTCAGGCTTCAAACATGATAACAGACTGTCGCCTCTGGATGTTGATTTCAATGTCTACTTTCATATTTACATACATTCTATCACTGATATTGTAATTTTACCCATAAATATAGCATACCTTATAACCATGTTTTATCATATTGTTGTAACCTTGTTAAACTATTGTTGTTACTGAATAGAATTATCACATGAAGGTTGGTAATGAATGATAATACTTAGGACAAGAACAACACATATAAGATTTACCAGCAGTACGTAGAAGTAGTAGTCAACTGCTAGAAATGAGTCAAGTGAATACCACAATGAATATCTAACTGCAGACCAACATACAGTATTTACTACTGTATTTATGTGAATGGGGACATACCCATTATTGCCCGTAGGTATACTACAACACACACACACACACAGATATATATATATATATAATACCAACTTGTGACTAGTAAGGATAATTCCAAGGAGGATATTAATCCAAAGAGAGTTCAATGTAAATTACAGAGCATTATAATAATAATAGATCAAGAAAAAAACCTTAAAGATCCATATTGGCTACAATTTATTTTGTTGAATATTGTTATATTCATTTCTTCAGGCCGAAAATTCTTAATAAAATTATTTATTATATTTTCAATTATTTATTATATTATTTTTTATTAAGAAGTTTTGATCTGAAGAGATTAATGTAACAATATTCACAAAATAAATTATAACTGAAATGGCTCTAAGGCTTTAAGGTTTTTTCGTGATTTATTATATATATATATATATATATATATATATATATAATATTTATTCAAAAATTATAACATAAGCTTGTTATAACATGACTACAAAATTAGCCATTTTGTTTCAACACTTCTGGTGTCATGTCAAGTGATGGTGTTGATTGTGAAATAAAGATTTTAGAAAATTCAAAACCAAATCAAGCCTTCTCAGTAGGGGAAACCTTGTTATGTTATCTATGATGACCAATCAGAATAATTTTGCTGTGAAATTAAACTTTAATTATTTCATATTGATTTCTACTTCAATCTAACATTAACTTTAATACACTTCTATTTAGAATATATTGTCATGTTTTTTGAATTTTCATATACTTGTATTCTGATTGGTCATCATAGGTAATGTAACAAGGTTTCCCCTACTAAAAGGGCTTGATTTGGCTTTGAATTATTCAAAATCTCTTTATTTTGCAATCAACACCATCACTTGACAAGACATCAGAAGTGTTGAAACAAAATAGCTATTTTTGTAGTGATTTTATAACATTTTTATGTTATAAGTTTTGAAAAACATATTATTTCCTCTACTTTGTGTTGAGCACTTTTTTAAAAATAGTGGTTTTGGTTATCAGAATTTTATTCCATCTATACCAACCCTGTACTTGTGTGTGTGTGTGTGTGTGTGTGTGTGTATATATATATATATATATATATATATATGTAAGCAAATATGTGGATGTACATCCGACGGTATGATGAAAAATATGGAAAAGACAAAACAAAATCCGAATATGCAAGTTTACTGTTTTAATGTTGTTTTACTGTCGACGTCAGATTAGTCTTGTGTCTATCGTCTTTTCATGTTGACTTAAATATCGTCTAATCCTAAGTATGTTTCTAATAACCATGTCCTGAAGATGGTCTACTAGACCAAAACGTCTGACGTCGACAGTAAAACAACATTAAAACAGTAAACTTGCATATTTGGATTTTGTTTTGTCTTTTCCATATTTTTCATCATATATATATATATATATATATATATAGGATGATTTATCCAACACATTAGTTACACACAGAAGAACAACAATTACAGTCTGAAAAAATCTGATTCTTATTAAGAGAGAAAATAACTTATGAAGATTAAAACTTCTCTAAAGTGCATTACAAGATACTAACCTAAAGTGAAATATACATAATACATTTTTCAAATATTTCCTTTCTTAATAGAAGTGCTTCTTTCACAAGCCAATAAATTTATGTATGGGCATTAAAACATTAAAAATTAAAGGAAAATGGTTAATTCATTGCTTTTTTTAATAATAATAATGGTACAACATTAATTCACTCTTGTTTAACAACAATTCAAAATTACATTACAGCCTTCCATAGTTTCTTTCCTTCTATAACATTGAATGATTTTTTTTATATTAAGAAAATGCATTGCAAGGACAATTTTTCATCTTCTCATTTCTTTTTCTCTTCAAATTTTAAGACATTTTTATGTTTATACATTCTTTTTATAGATACAAATATTTAAGTAAATGCTCTGTTTATAGTAAACAGTATTAAACAACATTTACTGGCCTGAATGTCTGAGAAATTTTCTTAGAAAATATTCGTCCTCCGACAGGAATCAAACCTGTATCGAACCGTCATTTAGCCTGATGTGCCTTTAACCAATTGAGCCACAAAGGATCATTTGGCTAGCAAGGTCGATTTTACTGTTTTTAAACTTCAATCTTCCATGAATCTCTCTCGTACATTCATATCTGCTCATAGCGTATCCAAATGTAAACAAATGACGTCACACATTACGAAATGGACAAAGTCCGACAATTATATGTCTTAAAATAATTGTCAGACTTTGTTCATTTCATAAAGTGTGATATCATATATATATATATATATATATATATATATATATATATATATATATAATTATAATTTTTCTGTTCTTGGTATCAAGGCCTCTTTTGAATTAATGCTGTAAACGTTAGAACTTATATTATTTTCGTTCTCATTACATTCATGTGTGTATATATATACATACATATATATATACACACACACACACACACACATATATATATATATATATATATATATATATATATATATATATTATAAATTAATTGATTTAAAATATGGGTTTTTCACTACACAGTGATAATCAGGTTTCAAAAAAGGAAGCTAAAACTTCAAATTTAATTTTGTTATTAAATTAAAGACATTAGTTCCATTTCCTCGTCAAGCAAAAGCTTTTAGCTTCCATTTTTGAAACATGGTTATTACTGTGTAGCGAAAAAAACATATTTTAAATCAGTTAACTTATCACATTAATGCTCTGTAAATTTACATTGAGCACTATTGTGTAAAAAAAAAATATCTATAAGAACACCGGATTTTATATCTTACTGTTCTTTCTTTTTATTTATATATACATATACACACATTTATATATGTTGTGAAGAGGATGAGACAAAGTGGAAAATTTTGCAAGAGAAGTGTATGCTCTCTTTCACTTCCTCAATTCAAAATGAAAGAAAGACAAAACTGTGTGTGGAGAAAATGCCTTGGGATCTCTGAGGATAAGTAGGTTTCATAAATCAAATTAATTACCCTAGCTTATCCCCTGCTAATATCCAGACTTGCAGAGTGTCTGTCTATATTATAACCCTTTTTTTGTATTGTAGGCTTACAGCAGGGATTTTGTTTTTGTACATCTACAAACACACACACATATATACACCCACGGGCAAAATTATAGGTCAGGTGTAGAAAAGTTAAAAATATGATTGAAACTCATACATGTATTAACTGAAAATGCTATTCCTAAATTGTTGTTTTACTGGCATTTATGGTACGTGAATGTACCAATAATGATTTGTGTTCATTTTTCACTTATTTGGCACAAGTGGCAAAATCAATTTTTGAAATTTAATCTGTAGTGCTAAATCTTTTCTAATTTTTTACTAACAAGTTTAATATCAATTTATAAGTGCTGCGTCTTTGTTGAAAATGTGTCTGAATAAAAACATTCCTGAAACTTGCATTGTTCAGAAAATGGTTATCCCAAGTCAAAATTCCAAGTGAAATGCTCATGAAATGGTGTACAGACAACCATTAAAAAGATATAACAAAACCAATTCTTTCAAAAATCGTATTGGTCAAGGCTGGAAAAGGTGTACAAACTCAAGGGAAGACAGACTGATAAAGAGGGTATCTCAAGGTGATAGGAAAAAAAATTCTAACAAGACTGCTGAATTTCAAGAGGCAACAAAAAGGTGATATTGATTCACACAGTGAGAAGAAATGTAATAGAAGCTGGCTTCAAAGGATGTAAAGCTAGAAAATAACCATTTCTGTCTGAGGTTAATAAGAAAAAGAGACTTTCTTTTGCAAAAGAGCATGAAAATTCTTCAAGTGATTGGAATTTTTTACCCAAACCCCTTATTTCATCCACTGGGGCTGATTGTTCTAGTTCCACGTGCCGTGCCACTTCTGGATGTCTCAGTTATTTCCCCCTAACTCAACTATCCAAGTTTTGGTTCACTCCTGCTGTGGCCTAGTATTGAACTCACAACTCTTCGGGTCTAGTCACTGGATCTAACCAACACCTTTATCCACTGTGAAATGTGTCCTTGATCGTGGATAAAGATGTTGGTTAGATCCAGTAACTAGACCCAAAGAGTTGTGAGTTCAAATCCAGGCTACAGAAGTGGTGTATCAAAAAAACTTGGAGAGTTAAAGGGAAATAACTGAGACATCCAGAAGAGGTATGGCACATGGAACTAGAACAATCTACCCCGGTGGACAAAATAAAGGGTTTGTGTCAAAATTCCAATCACCTGAAGAAGGTTGGAGCATACAACGGCCAAAACATTGTGAATATGGCAATGAAGATGAGGATAACAATCCAAATGTGTAAATAATGCAAGTAATCATAATACCTCATCTCAGAGATATAGAGGCCAAAACGTTGTGAAAATGACAATGAAGATGAAGATAACTGTCTGAATAATGTAAATAATGCAAGTAATCATAATACCTCATCTCAGAGATATAGAGGCCAAAACGTTGCGAAAATGACAATGCTTTTCAGGAGATGGCTACAAATGTTGCAAGGAAAATGCTTAGTGATTTATACCGGTTAGGGATTGACTAACAATGTTATACTGAGAGTCGTATTAGATTGGATGGTTAAACTAGTTTGGCTTTGTGAGCTGGCTGTTGCCATCAGACGGTTATGTGGGTGATAATTATGATGATGATGATGGTAGCAAAGAAAACAGACATGCGTATGACAGCAAGAAACAGTGGCCTTGCTGGAGAGAAGAAAAGAAATAAGATTAAGACAATATTTGAAATTAAACATATGGAAGTAAAAAAAAAAGTAACTTTAGAAATAGTTTAAGAAGGTCAGTCTGCCTTTGTGGGGAGGGGCAGAGTCTGAGTGACATTCATGGCTGGGGTTATGTCCTTCAATGTCAATGTGCCCAGTGTAATATTAGGGGAAAGGAGAAAAAAGCCGTGGTGTGAATTCTGTTTAAAAATGTCAACAACAGCCTCTGTTATTGAGAATTTGGCTGGCCTTATATCTTGCGTCTGGGACTAAACTGGGTATTCTGTTTTTGCAATGATGGTGATTGGATGATAATTTAAATTGTAAATGTATTTTTTGTTTGTGAATCAGAATTAGTGTGTGCTGAAAACAAATCTTTTGTTTGTAATTTTGCTGTTGTGGTGTTTGCAGTGGGTCGGTAGTGAGATTAAGATCATGTGAATCAGAAGAAGAGATCTGTTGGATTGGCAGTTACAACTCTAATATCATCTCAACCAATGAGGCTACCAACTCTTATCTTCATAATCCAGTTGTTGTCGTTCTTTTTCGTTTTCTCACCAGATTGTTAACCTTCCAGTGAGTAAGGATTCAAGTAATCTGAGTTTTAGATGAAGGGTTTTCATATCACATCTTCTATACATAATTTAATTCCTGGAGAATGAGTAGGAAATAAAGAATTGTCATAAAGGCAGCAGCAACAGATACCAAGTCTGGTGCCAAAAATATTTCCTGAAAAATCTTCAGTTCATAAATTTGAGTAATGTACAACAATCTTCTCACAAGTAAATTCTGTGTAGTGACAGACACCATAAATGTATAGGTGGCTAATTTGTCACAAGGTCACAAAGGTGAAATATCAAGCAAAGGTTAACCACACAAACAAATGGTCAGTGAGTTGAAGTTGCTAACCATGAACTTTTGACAGGTAATCAATAAAGTATATTTACCATATGGCTATGTATGTGTTTAACCAATATTTTATCCTCTTCCTCCGAGTTGGTATGTGCATATATATATATATATATATATATATATATATATATATATAAAAAGTCAGATTTAATTATGCAAGTCAATATTTCCGCTATAAAGTTGGTTATTAGCTGATAGATGTTGGTCAAATTTCTGGATGTACTCTCATTCTGCGAACAATGTATCGTGTGAGTTTCAGTCTATAATATTGATCAGTATTTGTTTGGAAGATGTCCAATTTTAGTATAAAAAAATCAAAGTGCAGCAAATTTTTATTTCTAAATAAATCCAAAAGATACTGGCCAGAGAGACATTTGATAAATGTCATATCCGATATATGAATAAATTATCACATTATTAATCAGTTTTCATCTACTAATACATTCCTCTTTAAAAAGGAAAAAATGTTAACTTTTAGGTCATAGATTGTCTAAGGACGTGAAAGCAATGAATGATTTTAATATTCTCTGTTTTCTCTTTGTTTACATTCACAAAATTAGTTTCCTCAAATCTTTTCTTGTTATCTTTTACATTCTTCTTAAAGCCAATATTTTCTCTTGATTTTATCTCATGTTTTCAACTTCTTTTTTGATTATTCTCTACTAACTCTCTAACTTTCTGCAATTTTCATTACTCACTGACTTTATAATATCTTTTCTCACTTTTATTTTGAGGTTATTTCTTTCTCATAAACCATAATAATCTTTATGTAACTGTAGATACCCCCCCTCCAAAGTTGACTAAAAAAAGAGCATACATGATAAAAACATGCCGAAAACTTAATAAAATCAAAATTTTATCATCAAAATCTTTTTATTAAGAGAAAATGTCAAAAGATTTGTTGATGTAATGATTATTCTTTACATCCTTTTTAAAACCTTGGAGATTTTAGTTAAATAACTTGTTTTCTTGCATCAAAGTGTAACAGAGAATTGGGTCAGCTTGATAAAAGATTCTCAGTTGGTTGTATGTGGTGCTGTAATCACCAAGAGTTGTGTCCCCTTCCATAATGGGCAGTTGAGAGAAGACCATGGACTTAGAGTAGGTGACGCTGCCTATATGAATGATACTGGGCAAGATTAGCCAATAGTCAGCATGGGTCTGGGAGAGCTATATAACATGTTTCTCTCAGTTGAGAGGGGTACTCTCAACATGCAGATGTGTGAATACTAGACAAGACAAGCACAATCAAGGAAGGACCTTAAATTTTTATGGGAAATTTAGGCGAAAAATACATTGATTTGGAAATTCTTGCAAAAGTCAGATAACTGTGGAATTTTAATGAAACTTTCAGGACTTATTAAGAAATTAATTAAATTATTTTTTAACCTTTTCTTTTTTAGAAAATCTTTGTAAAACTATTTTCTTATTTTTACGTCTCTTATCTGTCACATATTTATTTTAATGAAGTTTGAATCATCAAATTTTGCGGGTCAAACAGGACCACTAGTTGTAGAAAATCTGCACCAAATTATAAAATTGTCATGCAAAAATTAGAACAAATATTTGTAATTGGGGGGGGGGCTACATTTTGATATGGAGAATGTTCAAAGAAATTCATTGCGCAACTTCAATCATTAGATTTTAGTTGACAATTCAACACCAACAAACATTTAACAAATTTGGGATATATATATATATATATATATTATTTATTTAAAAATTATAACATAAATATATTATAAAATCACTACAAAAATAGCCATATATATATATATATATTATACTATAGCCATAAAGTCATATATATATATATTATACTATGTCATAAAGGAATAATTATACAAAGAATTAATTAGCAATGTTAATGTGATTACTGGCGAAATCCCTTCACTAACGATTAATAAGACTTAATTAGACATTAACTTACTATTAATTCCTTGAATAATGCGATCCTTACATTGGAATTGATGATGCCGTGCCTAGTACTTTTGACAATTTCAAATTATCTTCATCTTGAAGTTTACCTGTAAGTGAAAATATTATGCCCTGAAGATATATATGCTGCACAAATATATATATATATATATATATATATATATATATATATATATATATATATATATATATTATATATATATTATAATAAAAAGAAAGAACAGTAAGATGTATAATCTAGTGTTCTTCCCCAACCCTTCCTGGACTTAACCTCTTTTTCAAACGTAACTCATAATTGATACTATAATAGTTAATAAAAAGAACACCTTACCGCCCCTGTCTAAATGATTGGATTTCTCTGTATCCTTGTAAACAAAAAATTATGGATTGTATGCATGTTTAAAACTCAGTAAATTTAAAAATAAGTTATTCCAAAATTCGCTTGAAGATGAAACGGAACTAATGCTTTTAATTTAATTATATAGTTAAATTTGAAGTTTTTAGCTTCAGTTTTTGAAACCTGGTAATTCCTGTGTAGCGAAGAAACCCTATTTTAAATCAGTAAATTTATAACATATATATATATATATATATATATCTCTTGAGGAGGAAAAGGAACTAGTGTCTCTAATTTAATAACAAAATTAAATTCGAAGCTTTTAGTTTCCATTTTTGAAACATGGTTATTACTGTGTAGCGAAAAAAAACATATTTTAAATCAATTAATTTATAATATTAATGCTCTGTAAATTTACATTGAGCACTATTGTGTAAAAATAAAAATATCTATAAGAACACCGGATTATATATCTTATTGTTCTTTCATTTTATATATATATATAAGTTTCATTAAAGATGACTGACAATTTACTGCAGTTAAGCTTTTTATTTAATTTTTTTGTGTTTATATATATATTTTATTTTCTGGGCAGAAAGTATATAAAAATTGTCCAAATGTCTGAGAGCTTTTGGCTAATCTTTTAGCCATTATCAAGCTTTTTTTTTTAACTGAATCTGTAGATTTTTTTATGTATGTATCTAGAGTTATAAGAATTATTTTTTTTGTTATTTTCCAGACACAGTCAGCACATTTTGACCATGTTCCTAGTTGTTGTCATTGAGTGTTGGCTATTATATTTATATTTTCTATTTTATGTTGCAGATGGTGTTTGGTAATACCTTATCAGTTGTCTTTAATGAAACTCACATAAAAGAGGTACACAACATATATATATATATATATATATATATATATATATATATATATATATATAGAGAGAGAGAGAGAGAGAGAGAGAGAGAGAGAGAGCATAATGAGAAGCCACGTATACTTTCTTGATATGTATATAATATGGAGAAAACAACTGAATTTATATATATATATATATATATATATAGCTATATATATATATTATATATATATATATATATATAGCTATAGATATATATATTATGAAATGGACAAAGTTCAACAATTATTTTAACATATTTTTATGTTTATACATTCTTTTTATAAACATAAAAATGTCTTTAAATAATTGTTGGACTTTGTCCATTTCATAATGTGTGACGTCATTTGTTTACATTTGGATACGCACCGAGCAGATATGAATGTATGCGAGAGATTCATGGAAGATTGTAGTTTAAAAACAGTAAAATCGACCTTGCTAACCAAATGATCCTCTGTGGCGAAATCGGTAAAAGCACGTCAGGCTATATGACAGTTCCGTATAGAATACAGGTTCGATTCCTGTCGGAGGACGAATATTTTCTACCAAAATTTCTCGGACATGCCGGCTGGTAAATGTTGTTTAATACCGTTTATTATAAACCGAGCATTTACTTAAATATTTGTATCTACAAAAAGAATGTATAAACATAAAAATGTCTTAAATGTCTTATATATTAGTACCACCAGTGACATCTTAAAGAAAAGTCAAAAACACATTTTAAATAATTTAAATGTTTTCTTTTAAGTTAAATTTTGATTTTATTTGAAAGATAATAGCCTGAAGGTAATCTGTATTAAAAGAAAAATTAATTTCCATATGTAATTAATGTTTTTAAGTATTTATAAAATATCGGCAAGTTCACTCATCACTCACAGATTCATCAAACAACTATTATTGATGAAAATGTAAACAACAAATTTAAAGATCTTTTAAAAATCCAATATTTGTCCTGAAGATATTTTTCAAAGTCAGTCAGTAAATTTAAGGATCAATTAATATTTTGTAAAAGTAATGTTTACGTTTTCCTTAAAAATAAGCTTATTCATGTACAGTAGTCTGTAGGGTCAGAGGTTAAAACAAAAAGCGTATAATTTATACTTAAAAAGTACACGAAAAATTACCCATAGAATAATTAAGAAATTTGTATTTATATTTAAGAATAAATTATATTTATTAAACTTAATAGAATGAATAATTTTATTTTTTAAATGATACTTTTTGAGTTAAATTCATTTTATTTTTTGATTTTCATACCTGTTTTATGCCAGAAAATATATAATTGTACCTAATGTGATTTAAAAAAATTAATTCTGAATTTTAAGAAATACTGAAAGAAATGAATGTTTTATTACAAAGTAAACAAAAAAATCTCTATCATTTTTTACGTCATGTTGGAAGAAGTGATCACTGATATGTAAATGAGTGTGTCACGTGCTGGGAAAGTGGAGAGTATGTGAGCTTTGCTCTTGACAATAAAAGAACAGAAATTAGGAAGACAGTAGATAACAATTGGCATTGCATTTACAGTTTTGAAGATCAAAAGTTGAGTGGAAAGCAAAAAGCTGGAAGAGAGTTCCGCAAGCAAGAAGTGCAAGAAAAGAAACATTGAACTTAGGGTTACATCAAAAGCCATTTTGACTGTAAAATGACGAGACCTTGCCGCCAATCTAGTACTGCATCTGATAAAGCTTAATACAATCAAAGAAATCAAATGCTAGAAAATTAAAGTTTTATATATGAAAAATAAAATAAAATATTGGTTTAAAATGTGTAAAGTGCTTCAACAAGTCACCATAACAGAATTTCATCTTCAGGTTGGGAAATTTTAGAATTATACAAAATATTCTACATTATGTATGTATGTGTAGGGGGGGAAGCAGTTATAAAGAAATTTATAAGTAATAATGTAAAATAATTAACAGATGAATATAAAAGAATTCAGAATCATACAATAAACTAAGTTTGTTTATTGCTCTTTCTCTTGAAAGAAAAACAGAAAAATTTAAATGAACAAAGAAAAAAAATAGATATAAATATTTATTGAAATGTTTGTTTTGCAAAAAATGTCTTCACTACAACAGATAAATTTAAAATCCTAAAATAACTATAACAAAATACGTTCATTTGTTTTTAAAAAAAATCACTATCACAGTTACAAAAAGTTTGTCTTTGTAATTTAGCCCTGAGGATGATCTTAGAAAATGGTCGAAAGCTCTTGGGTTAAAAAAAAACGGCAAAAACTATGGCGTCTTCCTTGATGAATTTCATCTCAACATCAAGAAGCCGATTAGAGAACTGGAAAGGATCAGTAGAAAAATAAGTCGGCACAAAATGTCTATATTATTCAATGAAACATGTTTGAATGAAGATATGTTGCCTATATATGTTTACAGTAGCAGCCATAATATAAGGAACGGAAACAACGGAGACATAAATATGTGTATTACTTAAAAAAAAAACTATTATGTAAATTTTTGTAACTTTGTATAATATTTATGCATTACACCCTAATCTTTATTCGGTAAAAATTTCATTGCTAATCATGCATTACTTTTTAAGTAATACACATATTTATGTCTTTGTTGTTTGCATTCCTTATATTATGGCAGCTACTGTATATATATATATATATATATATATATATATATATATATATATATATATAAGTGGACATCCAAATCAACACCAAGTGGAAATATATATGCTTATATAAAACAGAGTATATAAAACATACTGCTTATATAAAACAGACTGTCACCTCTGGGTGTTGACTTCAATGTCCACTTTTATATTTATATATGCTTTATCCACTTTAACCCATAAATATAGCAGACCTTAAAACTATATTTTATCATACATAAAGGGTATGAGGAATAAACTGTCATCTAAATTAAGCAAAAATTAAAATAACACTTGCATCTCATTTTAACAGATATATTTACCAAAACTACACAATTACATATTTTTAATTTCACACATGCACATTGTTTGTCTTTCATTTTTGTCAGCTGCACAGTACAGTAGGGTCAGTTGGGCACCGTCTATGAGAAAAAAGAGCACGATGATGCAATTCACTCTGTCAGAAATTTGGAAACAACATGCTGTACTACTTGGTATTTGAGCCAGAAATTCCAATACAAACATTTCAGAGTGTTTGGGTCTCAGTCTGAGAAGAGTGCAGAGGATTCGGAAAGAGCTGGATGAATCTAATGGCAATTACGAAGGTGTTTGAAGTAATAACTAGAGATGGTGATATTATACCTCCATTCATCTTCCCACAGGGCCTCAGAATCAAAACTGAGGCCTACATCAAGCACCTTGAAGTCAAGAGAGTGGCTGCTGGAAGACGCTAATCTGGGAACAGTACTCTGCACCATGCTGCACAAGCAGAAAAACCCAGTCATAGCTGTTAGACAATTTCTACAAACACATCACCCCTTACATCTAGCCACGTAACTCCCCAGACTGCAACCCCCTTGATTATTATGTGTGGGGCACAGTTGAGTGAGAGACCAATAAAACTGCTTGTAATACCAAAGATGAACTGAAGGCAAGGATTATGGCAGCATTCACCAACCAAGGAGACCGTCCAGAAGAGTTGCAGGAGGTTCTGAAGTCATCTGGAAGCCATGGTCTAAGCCAATGGCGATTTTCTTGAATAAATTTACTCTTTACTATTTCAAGATATTCTTGTGTAATTTTGATAAATATATCTGTTAAAATGCGATGTCAGATATTATTTTTATTTCTTTGCATAATTTAGACGATAATTTATCCATCGCACCCTGTGTATGTATGTATGTATGTATGTATGTATGTATGTATATATATATATATATATGTGTATGTGTGAGAGAGAGAGAGAGAGAACATAGATGCCCATCTATAAGATGTTCTCCAAAAAGCCAAGAGATCTGAACAGATTAACTCATTTGTCCACTGGACAAGTTACCTAAAGTTTCCCATGTCTCACCAGACATTTTACACATTTCTTGGAATCACACCACCAGGAAAATTTCTGTTTTTGAGAAACCATTCCATACTTTCAGGTCACTAAACTTTTGGTGCCACCTTGTATGTGTGTATGTATGCATGTACGCACATACACAATGTATCTCATTAGTAACATGAATCTAAAAAGTACATCTACTTCTGCAAATATGTACTTGCATATTTTTAAATGCAGTTCATATATGCAACAAAGAAAAGCAAGTTAAAATATGGATCATTTTTATCAAAGCAGCATTGATTGAAAATCTGTTCATCAATTGATAATAAATTCAGTTTATCTAATGCAGATACTTGTCTGCATTTCTCTTGTCTGCATTTCTCTTAGTTGCAGCCTCCAAACACTCGTTATCTTCTCCAAATACCTGGAAATGTAGAAATTATTAATTTGTTATTAATTAATAAACAAATTTTGGGAAAACATTTCTCCACACAATCCAACTTCCTGTTTCTTGAGACAACAGAAAAATACGGCTTTTGAATTGTGCACCAGCAATTTGACAACAAACAGGAGGATGTGCTACTTATATACACATTTGTACTCATAAAATCTACCACAACCAATATTTTTCTTCAGAAAGCTACAAATATTTCAAGAGAAAATGTTCAAAATGTTTTGATAAGTTACCAAATTCTAAAGGTTATTTATATACTAGCATAAAATTATAAAATGAAAATGATAAAATGAAAATGACAAGATTATTTACATCTGTGTTTGTGCACAGCAGATACTACACTTTGATCTCTGGCCTTTGGGCTGGGATCAGCCTGAGGGCAAACAAACTACATTTTATCTCATAATTGTGTTTCCATCTTTGGATAAATAAATGAAGGATGCTTGGTCCCACAAATTTCAACTCTGTGGCAGCCACGCCCTCATTGCACCAAAGATGGGAGAGTTGGTGGAATATCAATGCCAGTAGAATGATGGTTGGGAGGACAGGGCAATGTTTGACCTTAACCAATGTGCACAGACTTGGGCTCCCCAATTTAAATAGACTTGTAGCATATCCTGCCACCATAAATGGTGAGGAGTAAATAACAAGTCTAACATCTGCTCTTCATCTCTTTGCCTTGTCTCTATGATTAGAAACTTCATGAAAAAAGCTTTGGGGGATTTTTAGCCCTGAGGATTCCAAACCTGTAGCAGTAGCTCCCCTCATTGTACTAAAGAAAGAGAATAGGTGGAATTGAATGACAGCATGACTTTAGTTGTGGGGACTGTGCAATTTTGTCCTTAGCCTGTATGTATGCAAAAATGGAAGGAGTTTTGTTTGTTTTGTTTTACGGCATATCAACTTCAATGGGTCATTTAATGCTGACAACTTTTTTTTTCCTTGTAATATCTTTGCTTTGTCAAAAATCTATTTCTGGTAATATTTTTTTGATAAAAAATGTATAGCTAGTAATATTATTTTAAAAAATGTATTACTCGGAATATTTTTTTTCCAAAATATATTGCTGGTAATAGTTTTTTTTTTCCTTGAAAAATTTATTTCTGGTAATAATTGTTTTACAAAGTATTTCTGGTATTAAAACCTATTTTTACACTTTCATAATGCTTTTTACCTCAGTTTCAGATGTTAACTATTTGTCCATAGCTGGGACCCTAACAGGTGCCACCACCCCGGGTCAGGGTGAACCTGGGAACACGAGAAATTAAGAGGTGGTTCCCCGCTCCTCAAAACCTCCTGATCAGAGGCCTTGCTGTTGGACGTAGTTTATCGTCTTACCCAGGACACAGATGTAGTTTATCGTCATACCCAGGATCGTAAATGGAAGAAGTGATAACTCCACATTAAAATAAACTTGTACCACAGTCCACCACCATGAAGTGGGTACTAGATCAGAGTGTAGTATCTGTTCTCTGTTCCTCTTCAAGTTATGAGGGAGGGAAGACTAGTTTTAGGGATCTGTGAAGCAGCAACACATGTCTCATCCTATCACTTTGGGGAGATGAGTAAATACCAGTCCCAAAGGTAGTATCTCTTCTCCCCATCTCTGCTGTGTTTCCATTTTACGTAGTGTTCACAGCCTTATAACGAGGAATGCAAAAAGTGGGAAGGATTGGTGGATATTGATCTCGGCATGACAAGGATTGTAGTAATTGGACAATTTTGTCCTCAACTTATAGGTACATGCATGGGCACCTGAGTAAACCTGACCCTGTACATGTCATACTTCAGTTGATAGTGGGCTAACATAAATAAAGAATCAGTGTTGTAGATGTACACTCCATACAAAATGTTACATTATATATATATATATATATATATATATATATATATATATATATATATATATATATATATACACAAATATATATATATATATATATATATAGCTACACAAATATATAAATACATATATATAAATATAGCTACACAAATATATAAATACATATATATAAATATAGTTACACAAATATATAAATATAGCTACACAAATATATAAATACATATATATAAATATAGCTACACAAATATATAAATACATATATATATATATATATATAGCTAGCTACACAAATATATAAATACATATATATAAATACACAATATATATATATATATATATATATATATAGCTACACAAATATATAAATACATATATATAAATATAGCTACACAAATATATAAATACATATATATAAATATAGCTACACAAATATATAAATACATATATATAAATATAGCTACACAAATATATAAATACATATATATAAATATAGCTACACAAATATATAAATACATATATATAAATATAGCTACACAAATATATAAATACATATATATAAATATAGCTACACAAATATATAAATACATATATATAAATATAGCTACACAAATATATACATATATATAAATATAGCTACACAAATATATACATATATATATATATATATATATATATATATATATATAGCTACACAATAAATAAATAAATATATATATGTATGTATGTATGTATGTATGTATGTATAGCTACACAATATATATATATATAAATATATATTATATATTTAAACATATACTGTTAAATATAACAGAATGAATGTCTATTATGTCTGATCACGAGCCATTCTAATGTTCGTATGTTTGCTTTAATTTCTGGTGAAAATAAAGACAAAAATCGTCCAACATTTGGATATTTTTTTTAAGCTGTTCCTTGATCTAAGCTTTCGGCTCACATGAGCCATCTGCAGAGTGGTTATACAGGCATTTTACAAAGCTATTCACCATCAAAGATGACATCTTGTTATGTTGATATAGAAGATTGCTATGCAATGATAATAGTCACAGAATAGCAGATGCAAGTTGTAAGTTCAAGATGTGGTTTCTATGACATCATATCACATGAGAGGTCAAAATATTAACAAAGGAACCATATGTCTAGATGCAATGTAATCTGCTGTGACTACTTTGAAATGTAATAGTAATTTTAAAACTTTTAAATTTCTTTAATTCCTAGATTATTCAAGTGGAATATTCTAGAATGTTCCAATATCAGTAGTTGTTTTTAGCCTAAAAAAATACTAACAGAACATTCTGTGATTGATATTCGTGCAAGAAGGTTATCATCATGACAAGAGGTCAAGAATTGACAAATTTGCAAAAAGAATTAATTGTTAAGCTCTGGAAAGGAGATAAACATTACAGGAAAATCTCAGACAACCTGAATATTCCATTTACTACCATCAGTTCATTCATTGGAAGATATAAAAAAAACTCAAAACTGTTGAAAACCAAATAACAGGTGCTCCATGAAAGATTTCTTCAAGATCTTTGAGGAAATTAATGCATCAAATTAAACAAAATCCAATAGTTACTCATTAAGAGTTACAAGATGATTTACTTTCATCTGGAATCCGTGTCACTAAATGGACAATAAGCAATGAAATTCATAGAGACAATCTAAAGTTCCATTTCCCACAAAAAACTCCACTGCTATAGAAAAGACATAGAGATGCCAGATTGAAATTCGTCCATGAACATAAGGATAAGAAAAAATCGTATTGGGAAAGAGGACTATGGACAGACGAAACCAAAATTGAGTTGTTTGGACATAATTCTAGAAATCATGTATGGAGGAAAGATGGTGATGCCTTGCAAACAAAAGAACACAGTTTCAACAGTGAAATTTGGTGGTGGTAGCATCATAATAGTAAAAGATGGTAGAATGAATGCCGCAGCATATCAAAATATTTTGGAAGCAAATTTAATGATTTCAGTTGAAAATCTTGAACTTCCTCCTGATTGGATCTTCCAACAAGATGATGAGCCGAAGCATATTGCAAAATCTATGAAGAAATCGCTCGCTGAAAATAATGGAAATAGTCAGTCCCCAGATTTATAACCAATCATGAATCTGTGGCCTTATTTGAAAATTCAAATCCAATCACAAGTGCTCCAACATCCCGGATCTGAACACCATATGCGAAGAAGAATGGAACAAAATATCAACTAAAATTTGCCAATCATTAATTGAGAACTACAAGAAGAGGTTGGTTGCTGTAGAAGTGAATAATGGCGATTCTACAAAGTATTAAATGGAGATTATGTATTTTTTATATTTTACACATACTTTTTCAACCATTAAAATGGCTAAATGGGATTTATTTCTATTAAACCAAATTTTGTTTTGCTTCCTATGCATATTTAGTCATTATGCATCTGCGTACAGTTAATTATTTGTGAAATACGTTTATTCATTAGTTGGAAATACAATAAATTAAAAATTTGTATGTGTATGAATATTTGTTTCCCACCACTATATATATATATATATATATATATTGCTACACAATACATACACACACACACATATATATATATAGCTACACAATACACACACACACACACACACATATATATATATATATATAGCTACACAATACACACACACACATATATATATATATAGCTACACAATACACACACACACATATATATATATATAGCTACACAATACACACACACACACATATATATATATATATATATATATATATATATATATATATAGCTACACAATACACACACACACACACACATATATATATATAGCTACACAATACACACACACACACATATATATATATATAGCTACACAATACACACACACACATATATATATATAGCTACACAATACACACACATATATATATATATATATATATAGCTACACAATACACACACACATATATATATATATATAGCTACACAATACACACACACACATATATATATAGCTACACAATACACACACACACACATATATATATATATTGCTACACAATACACACACACATATATATATATATTGCTACACAATACACACACACACATATATATATATTGCTACACAATACACACACACATACATACATACATTATATATATATATATATATATATATATATATATATATATATATATATATATATATAGCTACACAATACACACACACACATATATTGCTACACACACATACACATATTGTTATAGTGAAAGACACCTTGTCTAGGTAATAGACTCTCCCACCTATTATAAGTAGGAGTCAGTAGTAGTCAAGGGAAGGAGTAGTGTTCAGCGACCACAACTCGATTACTCTGCGTAACACTTTATTACAAGTTCCTAACGTTTCTGTACGTTTACCCCATTTAGGACGCATTTAGTCTGACTACAAGTTCTATTGTGGAAATAACTCCACAACATATATATATATATATATATATATATACACACACACACACACAGTGCAATGAGTAAATTCTCAACATTTTAAATTTTTGATTTCATGCATGTGTGTTGTTTGTTTTTGATTTTGATATCTGCACAGAGTATCATTGGGGGTCAGTTGGGTGTAGTTAAGAAAAATAGCATCATGATGCACTCTGCCAGATATTTGGAAACAGCATTTTGTACTGCCTGGCATTTGCACCGGAAGTTCAAATACAAACATTTCAAAGTGTTTGATGTCAATCTGAAGACAGTGCAAAGGATTCAGAAAGAATTGGAGGAATCTAATAGTTGTTATTATGAAGTAATTTTGAGTGATCATTGCGTTCTAGAAATTTCCAATGTCTCTTTCTGATTCTAAGTAGAAGGTTCAAACTTCCTCGTTACTCACATGGAACCAAATTTCTATCACTCCTTCATCTGTGAGGAGATTGTCCAATATTGACTGCCATAGGGGACAACTGAGATTCCATAACAGTTCAGTACAATTTTTCTTTGTATCTAACATTTTCTTCTTTCTTAATACTTTGATGAGGACAATTACCAGAAAAAGACCCTCTAAATTCCAAACAATATTATACAGCCTGTATCTAAATATGATCTAAATATTAAGATAAAGGCTGACCCCCCCACTGAAATACGTCTTAACATTTAGCACTCTGCAGCATTTATAAATATTACTTCCCCCCCAGTTTACTGTATATGGAATCCCCCTCAAAATAGAGTGTTCTATATATTTGAAGTTGCAATAGCCTGGGTTTCAATTTCAATCAAGATTGTTTTAGATGTTGCCATAGAAGGATATGACTAAACAACCAAGAAATTCAAATTCACCTTGCATTGGCAGGACTTCAAAGTGCTAATGGTTTTAATGTTTAACTCATGCAATTACAGACTGTCTTTTAAAATGTATCCTAATATTTATTCAAATGTAATATTAAGATATATTTGCAGGGACAGCCTGTATTTATATTGGTAAAAAGTTCAGAAAAAAGGTAATTAGAGGAAAAAACTTTACTATAAACTGATTTAATGACGATCTGTATGCAAATTAACCTTTGAATCATGACATCAGTTATGCGTATCCAGATTTTGTGGGAACAGCATACATATGATAATAATGATTGTTATTATATTTAAGCAGGTGTCTTCAGGTGCATTGACACAATCACTCAGATGTAAATGGATAAAAATCTGACAGATGATGTGATTGAAAAATTCCATCCCAGTGACGTCTACGTGATTTGGTCAGTTTCTCATGACACTAAACTAAGTAAATGCTCAACAGAGTGAGAAGCATTTCAATTTCAGGAGCTGTGCTGCTCAGATGATCAAGAAGCTGAAATCTTCTGTGTGTGACAATATTTTAGAAAGGCAGAAAATTTAGTGTAATGTGTAGATCTACATTATTCAACATTGTCACTGCCTTGCACATTTATCTGTTATGGTCCAAGGTTAGGACCAAGGAAGAACAACACGAACACAAGAGTAGAAAATAACAAAGATATATTACAACAGAAATATAATACAAGAAGTTGAAGGGTTAGTATTAACTGTCAGTCTGGTTTAGAGTGAACTATGATTGTCTTAACTCGTTAGGTCTCGACTTGTTCCTCACCTCTCTCTCAGAGAGGTGCAGTATTCATAGTCAGGAAGAGTCCATTATCGTTATAGGTAATTTCCCATAACATTATCTAAATTTGCATTCACAGCATTAAAAGTGTCTTTTAATTCACTAAGAGGTGACAGAAAACCACAAGAAATTACAATTATTTTAGAAAACCTGGACAATCTCCTCACAGATGAAGACATTTGAAACAACAGAATTCTGGTTCTACAGAAGGATGCTGAGAATATCATACATTGAACTTGTGAGCAATGACAAAGTTTTACAGAAAATGGAAACAAAAAGGGCACTTAACATTAGAAAGAGTTGAAATGTTTTGGGCACATAATGAGGAAAGAGGGCTTGGAAAATTTGCTACTCACAGGACAGATTGAAGACAAGACAGACATAGGAAAACAGATCATAACTTTATTTAACCCTTTTATATTTGGATTATTGTCCTCATCTTTGTTTTTGTTGCTTTCAAAACATTTCAGCTATTGTACCCTCCAGCCTTCATCAGGGTAACCTACAGGGAATTCTGAACTGAACCCTTTATTTAATCTACAGAGGTAGACTGTTCTCATTCCACTGCCCATGTCTAAGGATATCTTGTCTAGTTTTTATTTTTAATACTCATCCCATTTCCACTGCCCAGGGATTGAACTCACAGTTACTATGTTACCAAATTCACAAACCAATACATTAATCCACTAGGCTATAGTACCATAGGACAATTCGCTGTAGCCAACTTGGAGCCTTAAACCTAAGCTACCTATTGATTAGTGCTACTATTGCCTGCCATGTTTTGACTGCTGCTGCTGAAGACTTGCTGTCATTTGTTTAACTTTCTTTATTAGCTGCTCCCATATTGTATTTATTTCTATGCTAGGCCTACTAAGGGGGTCCTCATAGCATATGCACACTGATTCTTTCAAACATCTAAGTCTTTAATGTTCTTCCTTGTCCAGTATTTTCACTTCATTCTACAGGATCTGATGGTTACCCCTTTCCCTCCATACATAACCTATTTAATGAGCTTATTTAAATGGATGGCAGAACAGGGCTTAGGCGAGACAGTGAAAAGACAAAATTTACTAAGAACTACAAAGGACAGGAAATTGTGGAGAGCCATGATCGCCAATATTCTGAAGGGACACAGCAGATAGAAGAAGACAAGAGGGAATCAAATAAAATAATCATGAACCATAGCTCTTATCTAGTCTATGGTTTTACTTTTTTCAACCGAAAGGAGTTGATGGGGCGTCAACGTGCTATTCTCCTACATCTGTTGTGGTTCTATGTCAGATCCTGGGTCTTCATCAATGGTTTCATATGTGCTCATCATGTGATGTTTCTTGACTTTTTAACCTGGCGGATCCCATCCTTCTCCAGGTTAGACTACAGTCAATGTTCTACAACTAGGTGGCTTGCCTCAGTCATAAACATGTAGTCGTCGTTGATCATCTGAGAAACCCTTCTGCTCTGGCTGATGACCTGTGTTGAAGAGGCCATTTGCCCAGTGGTGCCATGTTAACATCACCTCCTCATATGAGTTTAGCATACCAGCTGAAACAGTTTACTGGGGCATGGCAACTTAGAGCCATCACATGAGAGATTTAGGAGATGGTAGAGGGCCAGCGATGCCCATCCAACTTAAGGTGTAGATGGCTAGACAACAAAGGTACTACCTCTATCCAGAGCTTCCTGTGCCCACAATCTATAGTTATCAGGAGGCAAAAGATTTATATATCATAGAAAGTTGATAATCCCAATATAACATGAATTTACCATCTGCAAAAGCAAGCATTGATTCTGATATAATTTCTCATATTGTGAGGTCACATGACAAACCATAAGTGTGACCTTAAAACTCAACATAAATCATGACATGTTATGTCATTGAATAAAAAAGCCCATTTGGAATATGAATGCCATCAAGTCTGAGATTAAATCTATGAAATGAAAAACAAAAAACGATGTCTTAATTTAAAAAGCAATCAGTCAGTAAACTGAATCGCATTAAACAACAAAGACAATGAATTGGAATTGGAAACTATTCTTTGCCAACGATCAACAAATAGAAGATTGCAAAGGCAAAAGCACCATGTTTGCACATACAATAGAAAGCTCCCTCGTTTACTTATCTGCTTTCAAATAATAGACTTCAATTTCTTATTCTGATACAACCTGAACAATTATTTTTTGAAATGTAGGAAAACTCTTGTGGCCATTATTAATGAATTAATTTCTGAGTCACAAAATAAGGAAATAGAGATTTTGAAGAAATTTAACACTGACAGCATAAATTGAAGGCAAAAGGGGCAAGGGAAATAAGAGACCCCTAATGAGTATTAGGATAGTAAAGCAACTTGAAAGGATGGTAAGAGGCCAAATGTTGCTGAGAGCTACAAAGAACAGAAAGTTATGTAGAGCCATGATCATCTATATGCTGATTCATATAAAAGACGATTCTTATATTCGTAATATGAGCTCAAGAATGCATGAATCGTAATGTCATACCATTATAGTTCATGCATTCTCGGGCTTTCCTCACATTTCTTGAAATTCTCAAATGAGTTAATCTTTTTATTTAAAAGTGATATTTAGACTAATATCCCTATCCTTGTTATTTTTAGCACATTTTAGCCAATGCATCTTCAAGCTTTTCTCATATTGTCTCAAGTTCTGAGATGAGGCTTATTATCCAATGAGTTACTCAGACGAGTATCCACATCTTTATTGTTTTTATCATTATATTCTGATTAATGTGTTTGTTGGCATTTGCCAGAAGTATGATTCATCTGGAAGTTAATGATTCTTGAAAATAGGGACTAAAATCAGGAGAGAAACCAAACAGTAGAGAGGAGTACCAAATTAGGTGGTGGGTAACAAATTAGGTAGGGGCAAAGAGGAAAAAGAGTTTCAATGGATGGATCCTAAGAAAAGCAATGTCTGAGCAAATCTAATGTAGAATTCCAAGATGTCAATACTCAGTGATACAAAACGCAATCATTTGCGGACAGTGTAAATCTACAGAAAATCTTTGGCACTCAAATGAAAAAGCATAGGTTCATTCCTTCCTGTATGAAGTTTCCACTTGAGGAAGAACAAAATGTCATTAACTCTATAATTCATTTCTGATGTAAGAAATGTAAAGAATTATTGGTGAAAATTCTACGCCTGATTCTTCTGAGAAATTCAGACAATATTTTTCTTCAGAATTAATCACAATAATGAAAATTAAAAGGAATTCACATTGAAGCTACTTGCAAATGATTACCCTGGGCAATGACAAATTACCTTGTTAATAAAAAAAGGATCAGCTATATTGGGATATTCATTCTGAGACGGCGCCAATCTTTGGACAGTACATCTACTGCTTGACTTATTTTATTAACATCTAAGTTGAAATGTCCAAACAACCAGTCAGATGTATTTGTTTCAATCTCTGGTTAAGTATTATTGAATTTCTTTAGCATGTACCATCGCTTTCTACTTTGCCTCTGATAAATAGATTGGATTATACAGTCATAGAGAGATGCTAACAGAAAAGACATTGAATTAAGAAGAAGTAAGATATATTTCTGCTCATCTGATAGACTCAAGAGATGCAGGTGGCTTAATGGTTAATGGAATAAAGAATGGTTTTGGCAAACAGCGTTCTAATTCTGGCTGGGACAGTTTGTGTTCACTTCGTTCTCCTCTCCTCCTGAAAGGCATGAATTTAATTTTTCCAATAGCTAAGGTTAAATAGCAGGCAATTGAAGCCTTTTGCTTATGTCACGCTGTCCATTTTGTTCATCAACTCTACCACTCTAGTCTTATAAAAAGGTTCACAATTTCTACAAAGAATGATTGGGTCTTCATGGACTGTCAAAGATATGGATTGAGTTACGGTTTTTTTATGACTTATCAACCCATTATAGGTTATTTAAATTCAAAACATATTTTTGGATTGTAGAAATAATTATTTTTATGTGCATATAAATATTGTATTAATAATTTAACCCATAGCTGGAGGGAGAAAATGGATCCATACCTTTCCTAAGAGTATTTGCACATAAGTAAATAAAATGAACCCAACTGGAATAGAAACTCTGTTTATGGTTTCTCATTCCAAACTCATTAACCATTACAGCAACCGAGTGTCCTGGGTATGACGATAAACTAGAAAGAAGGAAAGAAAGGCCTCTACTCAGCAGATTTTGAGGAACATGGAATGACCTCTTAATTGCTGTTGTTCCCAGGTCCACACTGACCCAAGGTGATAGCACCTGTTAGGGTCTCAGCTTTGGGCAAACAGTTAAGCCCGAAACTGGGGTCAAAACACTATGAAAGTATGAAAATTAATTTCTATAGAAAAGATACCAACAACACATTTCACTCTCAAAATCCTTTTACTCCTACAAACCCATCCTAAAAATCTTGTTGCCATTAAATAATCCATTGAGGTTGATATGCCATAAAACAAAATAAACCAAAACAAACCGCACATCAAATAAAGATATGGAGACAAAAATCACCGTTTTATATGTCAGGCAGCATATGATGTGATTTTGCTTGATGTACTCACATTTACATCCTTGTAAATAAAAGATACCCCAGCTAGGGGTTAAATAGCAGAATAGATTAGGTTCTCAAAAGGTCTAAGAGGAGAACTCTGTATTCATCCCACCCAGTAAAAGCCTTCTTTCTATGGAACACTAGCAACACTAGTGTAGTGAGTCTGTGGCCCTATACTCTCTAGGGGAGGCTTAATCTAAAATGGCACAGCAACTCGTATCTGAGGATGCCCATCTATGAGGGCACTAGCTAATCCTGTTGGCAGACGTCTGCTCAGGCACATTTGTGTTTGTTCAAAACCCACAGAGCCCACCTGTGGTTTAAATTGCAACTCTGCTGAGCAGACCTTAGTTACAGTTTCTGGGAGAGAGTGCATTATCTGGCATAATTAACAGTCTGAACAAGGCCAGCACACTAAAAAGCTCAGTCACGATGACTTATGACTTTGTGCTAAGACAACCATTGATGGCTCCCAAGGGTTCCGTCTACCAAATTTCACTCACAAAGCTTGAATCAACCGATGGTATGGTTTTCAGGCAGTTTCCAATGGTGCCACATGCTGGAATCACGTTCTCGAGAATGATCAACCATGGGGAGATTCGAACCAAGGCCTCATGGTCAAAAAGAAAACATTCTAACCACTTGGCCGCATGCCCAGTTCTCTTAGAAAAGGCATGAATCCACTTCTCCTTAAGCTAGATATCCTGACCAGCGAGCTTCAAAATAGCATACCATATTGGTGAACAAAAAATGAATGCTTTCTCTGAAACAAAAAGAATCATTGCAATATAAAGCACAAGAGCTGTTACATTTACTGTTAACCTTGACAGCAATCTTATAAATATATAAAGATATACAATAATGGGAAAACACTTATACATTAATATATATATCTTGTCACAAGATCATAGGCCATCACATAAGTAAGTAGAAGACAATAACTATATAAAATCATTATCCTTCCATCAATAAATACACACCAGACACACATTTTCAAGGCGGCAACATTCATAAACCCCAAATTTGAATGTAAGATCCAGATACCAGCAAACAATGAACGCCAAGTCTTTCAATCCAACACGCCAAATATCTCCAGATATACTCAAAAGTAATCTAATAACAATATCTATAATAGAATTAAATCAACACACGCCCACAAACTCATAATTTTCCTCCATAAATGTTATACAATAATAATGATAATAACAGAATTAAGCTAAATTTTCCAATACACATTTTCCTCAAACGTAGACTAGACCCTGACATTAATAATATCTTCTAAGTAACAGTCAACACATGTATTGATAACACCAAACTCCTGCAAGACCAAGTAGAAATTTCATACACACACACACACACACACACACACACACACACACACAGTTACACCCTTCCCATTTTCCTCCCACTCATCTCCAGATGTTAAAATATGGACACAACTAGGCAGACACAAAAATGCCACTGGATATACACACACACATGCCATAAGATGTAAACACACAAGATCTACCTGACCAAGAAAAACAAGCAACACAGGTAACAGAACACTCTCTTTCACAAATTCATTCCAAAAATTCTGAAAAAGCAGCTTAAATAAAAGCAAAATGTTAACTTTTCCTATTGGTTCCCTTACACTGCATGCCAAATTATTATCGAGATAACTTTTTTTTCTAATATTTCAAAAACCGTCCAATCAATTCACACACAATTTTCACACAATGTTGTCAACACTGACCTGCGCAATCACTGTAATTTTCGTACTGATCTGCGTAATGTAAACAAACTGACGCGATATTTGTTATCAGTACGGTGATTTGAGCGTGCCAAATTATTAGCCAACGGACGACAATTCAGGAGCAACGCTGAGTTGTGGGAAGCAATTCTTGACATATCTCGCGGCATTACAGCAGATGGCATCCTACAATTAACAAATTCTACGGATCGTCGATTTCTTCAAGTAATTTCAAAACAGGAAAAGCACATTCCCTATTAATTTGTTTAAAACTGTGCCTTTGTTTGTATCTGTTATTATTTGTTTGATTATCTCATTTATTAGCTTTTTTTGATCAAAAACATTCATGTGCAACATTAATAAACGTTTTGTTTGCTCAATTTTGGGAATTTTACTAAACCTTTCTAATAATTTGGCACGCTCAAATCACCGTGCTGATAACAAATATGGCGCCAGTTTGTTTACATTGCGCAGATCAGTACGATAATTAAAGTGATTGCGCAGGTCAGTGTTGCCAACATTGTGTGAAAATTTTGTGTGAATTGATTGGACGGTTTTTGAAATATTAGAAAAAAGTTATCTTGATAATAATTTGGCACACAGTGTAATATATATCAAATATAAATACACTTTATTTTAGGATATTACATCAAAAACATGTCAAAAATGCTACACAACTGCAGTTGTGTTTCTATGTGTATCAACTTCAGATTTAAAAGCAAAATAAAGGGAGTGGTTATAAGGTTTGTGGGCTTTACTTATATCTACCAATCGAAAATGACCTATGTTTAATTTAAACTAAGGGAAGAAGCAAAAATTAAGAAATTATTTTTCATAAATGGGTCATGACAAGTAGATTTGAAATCAATGGCTGCAACAAATACCAAACAGGAGCAGATGCAAATGGATATGTAGAATCGTCCGTATTTTTCTACTCAACCCGTTTAAAGGTGGAATATTCCATACCAGATAGTTTCGACCAATCAACACCACACATTGCGAAACTCGGCTTATTATTGGTCGAGACGCCCCCAGGATAATTTTTGCCGCCAAAGCGCTGGGAGCCGATCCAAACTTCGCAGAGTAAATAAAAGGACAAATCTCAGTTCAATTCACCAGTCGGCAATTCACTCTCAGAGAGATTTCTACAGAGATCCACGCATGTCTACATCTTGACTTAAAGGACTTTTCGCGTGTCAACACCTGACTCAACCTTCAACATCTTTCTTTCTCTCTCTGAAATCTTTGTACGTTTCTAAAAACGTGTTATCTACACTACTAAACAGAAACTGCTACTTAAGCATTAATATAAAAAAATACAGTCCAAGGTGAATAACTCTGCCAAAACAAAAACATACAAAATTCAGCAAAAAATCTCGCAACTACATTACTTTAAAATTTATCTCTCGATAAATTTTCCTTAAATTTTTATGTGAACACTTTTCCTAAACAAAGGAACATTCCTGAACTTTGAGTTCATTAAATACGTAATTCAACTTTTCTATAAACATTCAAATATTCAACTGAAACATAACTTTTTCCAAATTGTATTGTAATTTATTTGTACATAATTATTCAATGTTTGTTTCTAATTGAATTCACGACTACCTTTGTTTCTTTGTTCAATATTGCCTTTGGGATTTATTCCATTTGTATGTCTACACTAAAATTGTTGTGATTAATATGAAGAACATGCTAAAAACCTAAAACCCTTCTGATTACACACTAATTCATAGCAATCCCAACAGATACATATTGTACACCAGACAATGTCATGTCCTAAGAAAAATTAAGTGGTAATCTAACACTAGACAAGCTACATGCCCTGTGAGTTTCATTCATAAAAAAGCACCCTTTCTATATTTGATGAATAAATAGCCTCTTTATGAAACCAGTAAATAATTCAAATGTATATAACTTGGTAAATTAATATGCAACTATTGAATAGAGATTCTTTATATAAGGTGTTAATAACAACAACCAATTAATGCAAAATGTCAAAATACCAACCAAATACAAATACATCAGTCCAAGATGTTACTAACACTGCCAGGAGATTTATACAAAATTATATTAAATCTAAATTTATCTTACTGACAGAAAGATAAGCTATATATATTGGAGTTTGGAAGATGATAATAAAACTCCTAAGATGAATTGGAAAATTTTTCAAATGGCAAAGACATGTAGATCCTTATATGAACCTTGTTTTCTGTGTTTACATGAAAAATTGCAAATTATCAGATTATTTGATAGGAATGATTTATTAAACCAAAGATCTGAGTTAACAGTAAATTGTAAAAACAGTCTACCTTTTACCTTACAATTCAGTTAGACTTGGAATATGACAATGATTTTTTTCTTAGATTTTAGTTGAACATACATGGCTTACCTTTCTGTTGGTAAGATTAATTGAAATTTAATATAATTTCATCAAAAACCAAGTGTATGTTTAATTGTTACTAAATGCCCCCAATCATACAAGAAGTTTAATTTCATGCTGAATACCCACCAAACCTAGAAGGAGTTTGATTTCTTGTGAAATGCCCCCCCCCAATCAAACCTAGGAGGAGTTGACATGTATCATTGTTGACATAAACTGATGTACATATAAGGAAATATTTGAAAACAAATATAATGTTATTTATATTATTTACATTGTTTGGACTGTTGTCTTGATCTTTATTGTCATATTCATGACATTTCGGCCATTGTACGCTCCAGTGTTCTTCAGGTGATTGGAACTTCAAACTAAAGCCTTTATTTTGTCCACCAGGGTAGATTGTTTTAGTTCCATGTGCCAATGGCCTAGTGGATAAAACCGTTGGTTGGATCCAGTGACTTGGCCCAAATAATTGTGAGTTCAATACCTGGCTACTGCAGTGGTGAATAAAAACTTGGAGAGTTAAGTTAAAGGGAGATATCCAGAAGAGACATGGCATGTGGAACTAGAACTAGCTATCCTGGTGGATGAAATAAAGGGTTCAGTTTTCCAATCAACTGAAGAAGACCAGAGTGTACAATAGCCGAAATATCATATGAAAATAAAGATGAGGACAATAGTCCAAAGAATATAAATAACACTATATTTGTTCTCAAATATTTCCTTATATGTACATCAGTTTATGTCAACAATGATACATGCTAACAATGAAAAATGTCAACTTGTCACCTTGCCATAAAATAATACTTAACAGGATAGTTTTCTAGATTAAAATGCTGAAATCACTTCATTTCTCATTAGATGCCAAAGAAGGTTATAGTTAATAGATGAGAGCTTGCAATAGATTGATGGCTAACAAACAAGCCTTGTTGCTCACTGTTGCTACAATAAGTTTGATTTTTATTGGATGCCCCCCCAACCACTCACTGTTCCAGATTTAGTAAATATTAAGATGAATCTTCATAGAGCTATTGTTAATAAACTAATCTCTTATATCAAAATTATCTCCTCACCAGGTGCAACACATATGTTCTTGTGTATAGTCAACACATAAATGAACGTCCTTGAAAATGAACTCGCATCATGTGCACCATTTTCCAAGGAAGCCAGAAAAAGAATACGACAACAAGAAATATTTACCTGAATAAACAACATTCCTTGTGTTGGCATGTCCAAGAGAAAAATAACGCGCATGACCTGCACAATCTCTTGTGAATCTTGAAGGACATGTAAATTCTGAATGAGATTCATATTGCACTATGCCAATTAGGTTCTATAAAATGGGTAATGATTGCAGTTGAGAGTTTTGTCTAGGAGTTGTTAAGTTGTGTGGGGGACAAATTCTTGAGACGTGCAACAGCTAACTTGAATTTTATCCCCCACCTAAGATTCTGCTACATTGTGAGAAATTAATTTTAATAAATATCTATACAAGACAACTTATAAACTTTCAAGACATTGAAAAAAAAAAATCAAATAAAATGAAATTTTCCAAAAGTGAACAAGTCAAAGAATGATTCCATCATCTCAGGGTAGTAACATTCTTTCAAAAGCTTCTCCAAACTTCAAGTCATAAATTAACAAGCCAAATCCTTCACCCACTCCCAGCCTTCTAAGCTTTTCTGATGAAGCAATCTCAGAGGACCATATCCAATCGACAAAGTGAGTCCAGTCCAGAAGAAAATGAAACTGATCACGTAACATCGTACATCTCAGTCACTCTTCTTTTGATTTAATTCTGTCGACAAACAAAGTACGAGGAAAGAAAGATGAAAAGTATAAAAATACTTTCTTCTCGAATAGATTTTAAGTTTATTGAAACAAACTTAATGCAATATCTGCTTCAGAGCTAATAATACTCTTGCTATTAATCTTTTCTTCTGGCAGTCATGGGGTGGCTACTAATCCTTGGTGATGAGGATTTCATCCTGTATTTGTTTTTTTAATATAATAATAATATAATGGTTGGTTGCTTGTTTTTGAGTATGCCTGTCTGCTGATGCCTGCTGGCCATCCCTGTTGCAGATGCCTGCTCAGGCATAATTGTGCTTGTTCAACCCCCACAAAGCCTACTGGTGGTTTATACTGTAGCTGCATTAAGCTGGCCTTAGTTACAGTTTCTGGGTGAGAGTGCATCATCTGGTGTAATCAGCACTTTGAACAATGCCAACCTCAGCCACGATGACCTGTGACTTTGCTCTAGCATGGCCATTAAAGAACAGTTTCTAACTCTCCAAAATCATTTTACTTATATTTTTTAGTATATTTATTAAGTAGCTTGCATACCAGTTCACCATATCAAAAATATATTTCCTCAATACCAAAATGAAAAAGAAAGAAAATTTACTTCCAATTTATTTAGGGCCAACTTGGTGGCTGAGATAGTAGCATATTTGGTTTGGTTCATTTTATGGCATATCAACACCTCAATGGGTTATTTAATGCCAACAAAAATTTTTATTGCTGGTAATATGTTTTTCTTCAAAATCTATTTCTGGGAATATTTTTCCTTGAAGAAATCTATAGCTGGTCATATTTTTTTCCAAAGAATGTATAGCTGTTTGTATTGCTGGTATTTTTTTTAAAGTATTGCGGATAATAATTTTTCCTTCAAAAATTATTGCTGGTAATAATTTCTTCTTATTACAAAGTATTTCTGGTATTAAAACTTAATTTTACACAAGTTTAGGTGTTAACTATTTGCCTTTAGCTGGGACCCTAACAGGTGCTACTTCCCTGGTCAAGGTGGACCTGGGAACACCAGCAATTAAGAGGTGGTTCCATGCTCCTCAAAACCTCCTGATCAGAGGCCTTGCTGTCAGACATAGTTTATCGTCTTACCCAGGACGCAGATGTAGTTTATCATCATACCTTGACAGACTAGTATATTTGGTTTACTAGCACAAGTGATTGACATTCAATAAACATGCTGGTTTACTGAGTTAGCCAGATCAAAAAATGTTAAGTCTTTTTGGTTTCAATCATGTAGGAATGATAGTAAAACATTTTCCTCTCCCCTTTTTATCTGCAGAAGAACACGAATGCATGCTGGGATTTCTTCCTAGCCAATAAGATAGTCCTGGTCTGTCTTACCTTGAAGTCAGAACGTTCATCCGAAATTGTTCTCATGTGTCAACCCCAATTCTTAGTTTGTGAACTTTTTGCCATATTACTGTTGCTTTACCTTATTACTGTTAATTTGCCTTACATATATTGTTTACTTTTTTGCCCTGTTCTTTTCTTATTCTTCTTGTTTATTAAAAACCTTGTTAATTTGGTCTATATCTCTGAGATGATGTATTATGATTACTTACATTATTTACATTATTTGGACTGTTGTTCTCATCTTCATTGCTATATTCACAAGATTTCAGCTGTTGTACACTCCGGCCTTCTTCAAGTGATTAAAATTTTAAACTGAACCTTTTATTTCATCCACCAGGGTAGATTGTTCTAGTTCCACATGCCATGCTTCTTCCAGATGTCTCAGTTATTTCCCTTGAACTCAACTCTCCAAGTTTTGGTTTAGCACTGCTCTAGCCTGGTATTAAACTCACACATGGCCCAGTGAATAAAGGCGTTGGTTAGATCCAGTGATTGGCCCAAAGAATTCTGAGTTCAATGCCAGGCTACAGCAGTGGTGAACCGAAACTTAGAGAGTTGAGTTAAAGGGAAATAACTGAGACATCCAGAAGAGGCATGGCACGTGGAACTAGAAAAATCTACCCGAAATAAAGTGTTCAGTTTGAAATTTCAATCACCGGAAGAAAGCTGGAGCATACAGCAGCCGAAACGCTTGTAAATTCTGTTTGTTGGGCAACTTCTAAGATTTAAGAAAAAGAGCCATGAATCAAAATAAACATTGTGAAATAACAAGTTTAGCCCCAATATGGCACAATTCTTTGCGGTTTCTGTCTAAATAGTGTTCCCTCTTCTTTGTTTTGTCAGTTTTTATTTAGTCTCCTACTGATTAGTCTTACTTTAAAGCCATAATAAAAAGACAGTCTCCGGCATTATATTTTGATGCAACACTTTACAAGATAAGAAAATTATCTCTCCTACCAAGTTGGCCTCATACCAGATTAAACATGTAGAATCAGTTTACTTTCATAGCTTCCAACCTATCACAATATTTACTTCATGAATTTACACATATAGCAAACAAGAACTTCAATTTCTAAATATAAATCTTGCATTTTTATGGATATTTGCAATAGAGCCAAAGGTCAGTGTTCAAACCCAAGTTAAAACCAGGATTTGAAATGCTGATTTTCAAGCCAAGCAGACACACCTTTCTTAATTGGAAGACTTGTGTCTTCAAACCAACCACAACAGAAATTGCCGTTGTGCCATCCTAAGGCAAGTATCAATTAGATTCTAAATAATGTATATTTGTAATATGACACCAGGTAAAAAAGCAGTAAGATAAGTATATAAAATAAAAATAAAAAACAGATTCAAAGACAGGAAGTGGGAAGGGAAAGAAAATTTTTCAATGATAAACTATTGCAACTCCCATCACCATCTCAATCCAGTCTTTTGGCAGAATCCAAAAATTCTTCAGGTCATGAACTTTCAGCAAGAAAGAAGAATCAAACCAAATGCAAAATCTCAGAGAAATTGTTTGATGGAAGCAGAAAATGCAGAACTAAAGAATTTAACCATTTTATGCACTACCACCTCCCCATCCCCATCCCCACTCTGTTTTTTTTTTTTTTTTTTCTTCGACTTATTCATCGTTACCTTCACCATAAAACTAATTCTGGTTTTACTTTTTCATGCTTAGTCACAGTGTCAAGGTCAGTCAATATCAGTCAATGTCACCTTATCCCCACGCCAAGCACCGATATTGACCAACATTGCATATTAAGAGCAAAAACTAGCAGGGAAGGTGATAACATTCAAAGCAAATTTTGGAATTTAAAATAAAAAAAACTTTTGTCACTTTTTTCTGCATATTTCTTTTTTTGTTTGTTTTTATAGCAGGAAAAGTGTTTTCGGATTGCCTTCAAGCATACCACAATTCTGCAATTTTCCAAAGAACTTTCCATTTCTAGTGCTGATGTCAAATATCAGATATAACATTTCTTGGGGCAGCAGAAATTACATGAAACCTGATCGGCAGCGCTCCAGAGATAAGCAGATTCTTCTGCTTCACTTATCACAGAAACTTCAACAAAAGAATAAAATGCATCTTCAACTCAGAAAAATATTGATTCTCTTATAAGAGATCCAAGAATGAAAAAGCTTAGGATGGACCCCATAAAAAATATTTACGTCTTTGGCCATTACAATAAATTTTGATATTTTCTGTTTGGATTTCTCAAATCAGAAATTATCATTATTAAATTGTATAATAAAAGTTGGTTTTCTCAAATCAGAAATGTTGTCATTGTATAATAAAAGTCCACAAAGTCCAAATCTCCATGTAAACAGCCTCCTTGTAAAAATCTGCCTTTGTAGTAAAAATCAGTTGCTTTTATAGCAATTTGGTAGACCCTTAACAGATATTCAATTTGTGAAGCACAGAAATGAGTTAGCATATTTTTCTATGCAATTAGCATAAGCTAATTTACATGATCTTGATGACTTCATTCAATGGTGAAGCATTTTTCATTTTCACCTTTGTGGGTATGTCACCATTTTTTCTGTACATATCTACTAATTTATTTAAACTGTTGTCTTCTCATATCTCTTGCTAAGTACAACAGCTGAAATACTGCAATGATAACAAACAGGAAGAAGACTTTTTAGATTTGTTATATCCCATACTAATAGGAATATAAACTTGACAAACACAGTGGATGAAGTAAGTAAAGGTTTGTTGTAAAAACCAGTACAATAAGTATAAAAGTAACAGTTATGTACAAGATCGTCACAAGTCAATCCAGTAGTGAGTGCTACTATTGGAAGGTCGGTAGTTCTCGCGTAAGTCTGAGTCATACTCAACAAATCCCAGCTAGACTCTGTAGTCTGTTGACTTACTGCTACTTATAGGTAGTTACTACCTATAGTGTAGTCACTCATGGAGTGACAGTTTATTCGCAAACAATTCTCTAGCTTAAATGTTTTTTCCATTAATGTTCATTGTTTAGTAACACAAGAATAGTCTATTGTATATGTAACCCTTTATTGTTAATACATTATTATTTGTTTGTACATATATATATATTGGTTCTTGTTGTTTTGTTACATTTTTTTATGTGGACACGTACTCTGAGTCTACCATGTTTGTTGTGAGCATTTCAGGAGACACACATTTATCACTCAATGTGTACACCGGCCCACAACATGCTATGGCAGGCATGTAAGAAATCAAAGACAAAATTCCAGGCTCAAACATATTTCATACTTTAATGGCTAGGGATCATTCTTTAAGCATTTAAGCTACTAAAACTGTCACATGGCCAGGCTTTCATTGTTAGTATTTCTGCAAGAATGCCTTCTTTTTTAAAACCAGAAGCCATATATTATAGTATCAGACATACTTATTCAAGATTGAAAAATAACATTATCTATGTATATTCCTGTGTGACTTGGGAAAGAATCAGTAACATATAATGTTGTTTAAATATCTGAATGTCCTCTTTGTGTAGAGTGAGTCGCCATTGTCGAATGCAAAATAAATAACAGAATTGTCCAACAAACAGATATGACAATAAGCAATCACAAGAAAAGAACAAGGCAAAAAATGATATAAAGCAAGCAAACAATATATGTAAGGCAAATTAACAGTAATAAAGCAAAGCAACAAGTTCACAAACTAAGAACTGGCACTGACACACAAAAGCAAATTCAGACAACTGAACGTAGCATTCTGACTTCAAGGCAAGACGGACTGGTACCGAGTCAAATGAAACTGAGAACCGGCCTATTTTATTGGCTAGGAAAAATCCCTTCTGCCTATAAAATGAGGAAGAGCAAATATTTTCTAGTCATTTCCCAGTAGATTGGAATCAACACTTTGTGTGATTGCTTTTGTTAACGCCATATTTTAGCAAAACCATTCTTCATTCCTCAAAGGAAACCTCTTTCCCGTGGAAAACCAAAATCACCTGGATATTTATGTACACCAGACACTGTGGCAAGAAACTAACCCAGTGGGTATGTTTACGAACAATTCTTATCAACATTCTTGAGAAAGGAGGTTTTCTTTCCAGTTTACACCTGCTAAAGCGCATTGTTCAGCCAAAGATTGTTTAGCACCAGCAAACAAACAAGCCACCAAAAGAATTCAGTTTTTCAATGCAAAAAAAAAACACATTTTTAAAATAAAACAAGTCTTTTTTTAACATAGAATTTATCAATAAATGTTACTGATATTTTTTATTACACTATTTACATTATTCGGACTATTGTCCTCATCTTTGTCGCCATATTTATTACAACGTTTCAGCCGTTGTATGCTCCAGCCTTCTTCAGGTGGTTGGAATGTCAAACTGAACCCTTTATTTCACTCACTGGGATAAACTGTTCTAGTTCCACATGCCATGTTTAATGGATGTCAGTTATCTCCTGTTAATTCCTCTCTGAAAGTTCTCCTCTGCCTTAACCAGGTATTGAACTCACACTCTTTGGGTCCTGTCACTGGATCTAACCAACACCTTTATCCACTGTGTCATGTGTCCCCAATGAGCAAAATAAAGGGTTCAGTTTTACATTCCAACCACCTGAAGAAGGCTGGAGGGTACAATGGCCGAAACATTGTAATAAATATGGCGACAAAGATGAGGACAATAGTCCAAATAATATAAATAGTGTACATAATACCTCATCTCAGAAATATAGACAGATACTGAAAGACCAAAACGTTGTAATAAATATGGCGACAAAGATGAGGACAATAGTCCGAATAATGTAAATAGTGTACATAATACCTCATCTCAGAAATATAGACAGATATTTTTTAATTTTATAATAATGTTATTCATTTAAGAACCCACTTTATTTTGATAATATTTTAAATATGAATATTCTTTTTGGTCAATAATTATGGTTGGCTATGTTTTAAAAGATTTTGATTTTAATCAATTAACCATGGCACAACTGAGTCATAAAACTTGTAAGACAGAAATTCCTGCTATCTGCAAATTAATGGCTTAAGGGAAGAACAATATTAAAATAGACAATCATTATTTTGAAAACATCGAAAAAAAGATATATTTATTTATTTATATTTTACTAAATTATAATTTTGAGTGTGGTTGATGCAAAATTTATATCAAAAACTTTTCTTAGTGTTGGGGAAGATCTATGGCCATGAAATTGCTGTAGCAAAAGAGAAAATCACTTGTTTCAAAAAAGAGTTTGTGTTTTGTGTATGGTCTGCGAAAGGAGTATAAAAGAAATAGTTAGCAAAAACCTGCTCCTTTATCAGAGAAACTATGCCAATGTTCTTTCCTCCGTGATTGGTGTGGCTAATCAGAAAAATTGTCCAATGAATAAAGTCCATTGTTTGTTGATTACAAGGGAGAAGAATTTTTGAGCTTGGTGCACAAAAGTGCATTTCTGCTGTTGCAAAGGAAAGGTGGGATTTCTGATCGCATTTTGTCACTACTACATTTGTCTGCTGGATTGTTACGACAGATTTCCAAATGAACTTTCTGTCGCGGATAACAGAGACAAAAGAAACTGATTGCCGGCATTCATTTCTACAAGTTTAAAGTTTTTTTTTACTACAGTAATAAAGAGATTAATCATGACCAAAGATTTTTGTTAAAATTATTTCAACTGAACCCTTCAAATAAGCAATTGTTAAGCAAGGATTTGGTCATATGTCCTTGTTTTGATTGGAATATTATTTTAAATCTCTTGAACAAATCATGGGAAAGGGATGAATCTACTACATCCCTCAATCATTAGTAAAACATCAACTCGGCTAAGAGATGATTTACTCAGACAGAAAAAAAAACCACTCAGGAAGACCAACTCTAACGAAATGGGTAAAGAAAAGTCTCGGTCTGGTAACTCCATAAAAAAAACAAATTATTAAACCCCTAACAGCACTTCAATATACCACATATTCACAATATTGTCACAGACATTGGCTGTTTTCTGCCAATGTCTGTTGATTCTATTACTGCTTCTGTCACAGACATTGGCTTATTCTGTTTATTGTCTTTGAATTTTTGTGGATTCTTTTAGCATCAGTTTGTGTATAACAACACCCTGACACTCTCTGCCATGTGATACTCTTTCCCACAATGCTCGTGAGAAAAAGTATACAGTAACAGCTAAAATTCTACACTTTTCTCTGCATTTGTTTTCTTTTTAATTATTTCACCCCAAGTTGGGCTATAAAGCCACTAAGAGGCAAGGGGTTACTGAAAGTGAAAGAAACCGAGAAAACATTATAGATAGAAATGACAATAAAGGAGACAGAAGATGACGATTGACATTGCATTTCAATTTTTAAAGATCACACTGTGAGAGAAGAAACTATTAAAATTCAACTTACAGTTACATCTAACAATTTCAATAGTAAAAATGATGAGACCTAGCTGCCACACTAGTACTGCACTTAAATTCATAAAGTTAAAGTACCAAAGATGAAAGTTCATCAGAACAATTGCCATGAAAATATTTATAGAAAAGGCACAGGGAAGCCATGTCACTTTCACAGTAACAAAAGTGACATTGCTTTCTGCTACCTTTTCTTAAGAAGTTATTTTAAAAATAAAATGAGGAAAAAACTACAGAACTAGTTTTGCTCACAGGGGTGAACATTGACCTCATAAGTTATTATAAAATTCAAAAAGTAAAAAAAAAATTGAAACATTTTTGATCTAAACAAATTCAAGTAACAAATAAAGCAATTTCAGTATTGATTGAAAAACTAACATTATCTGGTCTCAGGTGATTTTTTTTAATCAAGTCTCAGTGAATGCAATTTTCAGAAAGTGATTGCAGCAATTAGTAAGCATGACAATCATCATGACTTTTCGAAGGCAATTTCTATTAAGAATTTTTCGCACTTTTTCAAAAACTCGTCAATGTATGATTTCTATAAATTTGTGTTATTTAAAAGTTAATATTTGGCACTATTTAAATTGAATGGTCCCCTAGTAAAACAAAAAAAAACATGAAAGAATTTCCTTTTAACAATTTTGGCAGATTAGCATTCATTAGAACTTCCTCTACACACACACAATATTTGACAGAATGAAACAATATTCAACTTTTATCATTTTAGAAGTGAAGCTCTGATCATAATATAAAACAATATTCATGTTTTATCATTTTAGAAGTTAAGCCCTGATCATAATATAAAACAATATTCATGTTTTATCATTTTAGAAGTGAAGCTCTGATCATAATATAAAACAATATTCATGTTTTATCATTTTGGAAGTGAAGCCCTGATCATAATATAAAACAATATTCATGTTTTATCATTTTAGAAGTGAAGCCCTGATCATAATATAAAACAATATTCATGTTTTATCATTTTAGAAGTGAAGCCCTGATCATAATATAAAACAATATTCATGTTTTATCATTTTGGAAGTGAAGCTCTGATCATAATATAAAACAATATTCATGTTTTATCATTTTAGAAGTGAAGCCCTGATCATAATAGAAAACAATATTCATGTTTTATCATTTTGGAAGCTAAGCCCTGATCATAATATAAAACAATATTCATGTTTTATCATTTTAGAAGTTAAGCCCTGTTCATAATATAAAACAATATTCATGTTTTATCATTTTTGAAGTGAAGCCCTGTTCATAATATAAAACAATATTCATGTTTTATCATTTTAGAATTGAAGCCCTGATCATAATATAAAACAATATTCATGTTTTATCATTTTAGAAGTTAAGCCCTGATCATAATATAAAACAATATTCATGTTTTATCATTTTAGAAGTGAAGCTCTGATCATAATATAAAACAATATTCATGTTTTATCATTTTGGAAGCTAAGCCCTGATCATAATATAAAACAATATTCATGTTTTATCATTTTAGAAGTGAAGCCCTGATCATAATATAAAACAATATTCATGTTTTATTCTTACAGATTTATCTGTTCATTGTTTTTAAATTGAAAATGTCAAGCTTGAAACTGTAATTATGTCACTGATAAGTGTGTACTATTATGTACTATTATGTTCTTTTATGCTAAAAATACTAAAACGAGTAGTAAAAAAAAGTAAACAAAACGTTAATTTAATGTTAAGACTCTAAACATTTTTCCTACAAATTTGGAAATATGTCCTTATCCATAACAAAGTTACATTACGACAATAAATAAGAAAAGTATAAAGTTATCAGCAAATGTTGTTAAAAATGTTTGAATGATAAATGATAGGGAAAGAAATTGACAATACTGTACGAATACTCAGAGATAAACAAAACAAACATTACACCTCAAAATGCTAACATTTTGAAAATCACATCCTCTTTCATACAAAGAGAAATGTTCCACTTAAATAGATAGCATAGGTAGAATTATTTGTGCCAATTTATAGGTAATTTAATAAATACAATATAGTAAACATGCTTAACATGATAATTCTTAGTGATAATAGGCATTCTTAATAAAGTAAACTTGTTGAAAACTTATTTTAAATTATAAATCAATCGATGCATACCTTGATTTATCTTGGCTTCCTTTGAAGATACAAGGAGAAAATCAAAACAACATGAAAAGCCAGTGGACTTGAGACCAAATCATTTGAAACATGTGCAAAAGATTGTACCAACTGGCAATGTTCCATCACCATCAGAATCAAAAACTTCGAAGCCACCAGAAGAGAAAAGGAAGATGTCAAATGACAAGAGAGAAAGGCTCGACAAAATCAATCCCATCCTCCACCAACAACAGAATGCAGTCAATGCCGTCGGCTCTTCCCTGCAAGAATTGGTCTATTTAGTCACCAATGCCATCATCATAAAGGAAGCGATCAGAAAAGAAGAAATTAAATTCTTGGATGTGAGATAAAGCCGATGATTATGTTGGGAAAAAAGATATCATTAGAAGTACACAGTTATCAATGACATTATTAGTTTCAAGTATAACATTTGCAAATAAGGACAAAGTACAGCTAACTCTATAAAATGATAAAACATCAATATTTTTTATTCTGACAAATGTCCTGGACAAGGAAAGGTTGAATGAATCCTAATCTACAAAAATTACCCCACAATTTTTTCTTGTTTTTTACAAGTGTCTTTAACTGAACTAAACTGGTCAGCAATATGTTGAATTCTGCCTTTTCTTTGCTTGTCTTCATTAACCCAAATTTTCTAAAACAATAATAAAGTTCAATACCAAAATAGAATGCCAAGAAATGTAAAATGTCAAGGACGAGTAATTTATACAATGTACACCAAGTTAATAAGAGCAAATGATAAGGAAAAACAGATTTGCAGTAAAAAGAAAAATAGGTCTATATGTTTAATTTAAGAAGAAAAATACAGCCACATTCCAAGCTCCCTTTTATGGGTGGGGGATGTAGCGAGTCTCTCACTACTCTATCGCTACTACCATGGAAAGTGCCCATGGAAAAAATGCATCGCCTGGTTCAACCAGGTCTGACCTTCATGGCTAGGACTCTCCATACCACTTACATAGTAACAAACCACCCTTATTCCTTCCATATTCCATCGGCGAGAAGTAAGTTCCACTCAAATGGCTTCTTCCCATGAATCACATCCATGTTTCTCCGATCACTACATTCTTAACCTTTTCAAGTCTACAGTCAACAATTATTTTCCCCTCTTATCCATATAAACTACCCCTTAACGTAACCCTGTACCTCAAGTGGCTCCTGAGCCTTGTACAGAGTATAACTTACTGTAAAAAAAAGAAAAAGAAAAAATAGTTTTTCAATATAACTCCACTCTGCCTCATACATGACCTTGATGCAATCTTTAAATTGACTGCCTACCTGCAATCACAGTTGTGATTGATTCAAGTTTTCCAACTCTCTGCCATGTCATGTTTGTAGCCTTCACTGAGTAGTTGGTATTTTTTTTTTTAAGCTTATCACCCCAAGCAAAGCTGGAAGCCACTAGTATGCAAGGGGTTACAGAAGGTTTGGAGGAAGAGCAGGTAGGAGTGGTAAAGGAGAGGATGTGGAGAAAGAGAAAGACAGTGGATCGGTCAAGGCAAGGGGGTTACAGAAGATTTGGAGTGAGAGCAGATAGGAATGAAAGATGAAAGGATGTGGAGAAGGGAAGTGGATAGATCAAGGCAACTGGAGATATCGATTGACGTTACACTTAAATAGTTGGAGATTATATTTGTCAGGGAAACAGTAATAGGGAAGGGAGTTCCATAGGTGAGATGTGCGAGACATGAAGCTATTGGAGTAGAAGAGACGTCTACATCTAACAGTTTCAACGGTGTAGGGGTGGGAATGGGATGCCAGCCTCATAGGACGTTTAAATTCATGAGGCCTAGGGACCAGCGAAAGCAGCTCATCGGAGCAATTACTGTGAAAGTATTTGTAAAAAAGACAGAGCGAGGCAACGTCGCATCTGTGAGAGAGCGACTGCAGACAAGATGACAGATCAGGGCCAATTACATTGCATATCCGTCTCTGGATCTTATCAAGAACCCTGAGGCAAACAGCAGGGGCTCCAGACCATATATGGCAGCAATACTCTATGCAAGGGCGAAAGCTTGATTTATAGATTTGGAGGATCGATTCCGGGGAGAAAAATTTCCTGGCTCGGCACAGGGAGCCAACTTTCCTTGCGGTGGATGATGCAATTGACTCGATGTATTTGTTCCATCTCAGATCAGCGGACAGTGTGAGACCAAGCAGCCGCAGAGAGGAGCTCTCAAGAAGTTGGTTTTGGTGCAAGCCACTGATTAGTCTGCCTATAATAAACATCCTAGACATAGTTGTTTACTAATATACAAAATTATTGCTTCAGTTTCCAGATTTATCTTTCATAAAAGACTCATTCTTGTATTTTCTTGGAATCAAACCATCATTTGCTTGAAATACTTCGGAAAGTCCAATCCCCCAAACTTAGATAATACTATGAATATTTGTTCATGGCAATTGTTCTAATGACATATTCTCCTTGGTACTTTGAGCACATCAATTTAATCCTACTACTAGCTTGAAGGAGGAACGGTGGAGCAATGGATAGCGGCTCGGATTAAGAAATCGGAAAGTCGAGTTTGAATTCCAGTTGAATCCATTACATTCACTTACGTGCTAATACCCTTGGGAAAGGTATGAATCCTCCTCTTCTCCCCCCAGCTATGGGTAAATAACAGAAAAGACCGGGTTCTATAGCCTTGGATGGCCACTGGTCTATCACAGAAAGAAATGGCAAACTACTGGAGGGAAAAATGTGCCTCATCAGTCATGTATCAAAAGATACATGATTGCCTGTGTGTGCATCCTGCATGGCACATAACTGACTGACTAGCTTGACTACTTACTAGGTCTCATTATTTTACTATTGAAATGGCGAGATGTAACTATAAGTTCTATTCTAATTGTTTTCTTTTCTCGCACTTCTCACATGTGGAATTTTGTGGTTTCTTGCTTCACTGCTAGCTACAATCTTAAAAAAATTTTAATTCAATATCCATCAGCATCTTCCTGAACCTTATCCTTGCCCTTTCTCCTCACTAGAAGTATTCTCATCAGAAGTAACTCCTTGCTAAGAAAAAAGAAGAAAAAGAATTATTATGCTCTCAAACAATCATTGTGAATTAATTACGATATTCCCCAACACATATTTTGCTGTCTTCTAAGCAGAAGCAAAATCATATTTTGATAACAAAGGTTTATATTTGCTCTCATGCATTTCATAGTAACTTTAATTCTTACATCTACATTCTTTTGTAAATTTAAGCCAGACAAAGGTAAACATTATTTACATTATTCAGACTATTGTCCTCATCTTTGTTCCTATATTTATTACAACGTTTGGGCCATTGTATGCTCTGGCCTTCTTCAGGTGGTTGGAATGTCGAACTGAACCCTTTATTTTGCTCACTGGGGTAGACTGTTCTAGTTCCATGTGTGAGGAAATAAAGGGTTCAGTTTGACATTCCAACCACCTGAAGAAGGCCGGAGCATACAATGGATGAAATGTCGTAATAAATATGGCAACAAAGATGAGGACAATAGTCCGAATAATGTAAATAGTGTACATAATACCTCATCTCAGAAATATAGACAGATACTGAAAGGCCGAAACGTTGTAATAAATATGGTGACAAAGATGAGGACAATAGTCTGAATAATGTAAATAATGTACATAATACCTCATCTCAGAAATATAGACAGATACTGAAGGGCCAAAACATTGTAATAAATATAACGACAAAGATGAGGAAAATAGTCTGAATAATGTAAATAGTGTACATAATACCTCATCTCAGAAGTATAGACAAAGGTAAACATAGTAAATAGTCAAATTCTCAGGATGTTTCCTGAAACCCATGCGGTGATCACCTGTGACTATTGTGGATTTTATAAGGATAACAAGATAACAGTTCTAGGAAATAATCTACTTTTCTCAAGTTAGAAATCAATAATTTTCTTTTCCAGCAAAGATGGTATGATTCCCTGTTGCCAAGAATTGGAAAAGAGAATCAAACTGTTTTTAACAAAAGATTTGCAGCTTTGAAAACTCAGCCAATGATTTGCCTGTTGAGACCCCCCCACTGAATAGCCAGATTATTCCCATCACTTCATTCATCCAGATATCTACTCAGCCTAAGTTTGACATATAAATAAATGGGGGAGGTGCAGCTTAAACAAAAAAGAGTTGCACAAATCTTCTTAGTGGAGAGAACCTGCTTGCTAGGAAAATCAGCATACAAAATCCTATTAACTAGACAAGAATTCTAAACAGTCAAAGTAAGTGGGTCACAGCATAGTTTGTATCAACTGGTTTTATTTTCCCCCTTTTCTTCTTTATTCTAAAATATTGTTTTGGAATCTTATTCTGTGTTCAATTCTTCACGACATTGTCGCCTTGTTTGGGGTGAAATGATTAAAAAACACGTCATCCTTAATTTACATATCCTTCTATATTTCTGAGATGACGTATTGTAACTATTTACACTATTTAGATCGTTCATATTGTTGTCCTCATCTTCATTGTCATATTCATGAAGTTTCGGCCGTTGTATGCCTCGGCCTTCTTCAGGATCTGTCTATATTTATGAAAAGATGTATTGTAACTACTTACACTATTTACATTGTTTGAACTGTTTTCCTCATCTTCATTTTTCATATTTACAACATTTCGGCCATTGCATGCTCCAGCCTTCTTCCAAAACAAACCCTTTATTTTATCAACTGAGGAAGATTGTTCTAGTTCCCCATGCCACGCCTTTTCTGGTTTATCTCAGTTTCAGTTATTTCCTTTTAGTAACTCACTTCTGCTGTGGCCAGGTATTGAACTCAGAACTCTTTGGGTCAAGTCACTGGTTTGGTTTGGTTTGTTTTATGGCATATCAACCTCAATGGGTCGTTTAATGCCGAAAATTTTTTTTATTTCTGGTAATATTTTTTCTTCAAGAATGTATAGCTGGTAACATCTTTTTCCCTCAAAAATGTATAGCTGGTAATATTATTTTTTTCAAAAACATATAGTTGGTAATACCATTTTTCCAAAACATACAGCTGGTAATATTATTTTTGCCAAAACATATAGCTGGTCATATTATTTTTCCAAAACGTATAGCTGGCAATACTATTCTTTTTCAAAAATGTATAGCTGGTAATATTATTTTTACCAAAACATATAGCTGGTAATATTATTTTTTCAAAAAACGTATAGCTGGTAATATTTTTCAAATACATATAGCCGGCAACACTATTCTTTCAAAAAAAAAAATATAGCCGGTAATATTTTTTCAAAATTGTACAGCTGGCAACATTATTTTTCCAAAAACGTATTATCAGAGGCCTTGCTGTTGGACGTAGTTTATCGTCATACCCAGCACACGGACATAGTTTATCGTCATACCCAGGACGTGGACACACCCTGGGAGTTAACTATTTGCCCATAGCTGGGACCCTGACAGGTGCTACCACCTCAGGTCAGGGTGGACCTGGGAACACCAGCAATTAAGAGGTGGTTCCACACTCCTCAAAACCTCCTGATCAGAGGCCTTGCTGTTGGATATAGTTTGTCGTCTTACCCAGGACTCGGATGCAGTTTAACATCATACCCAGGATGTTCAAGTGACTGGATTACTTCAACCAAGGCTTTTATCCACTGGGCCATGTGTCCTTGGGGATAACTTAAACATGGCACATGAAACCAAAACAATACCCCCTCCCCTCCCCCTGAGGAGAAAATACAGTGTATAGTTCAAAATTCCAACGGATATCACCTGAAGAAGGCTGGTGTGTACAATGATTGAAATGTTGTGAATATGACAATAAAATTACGGACAGTATTCCAAACAATCTAAATAATTTAAATATTAATTTACATTTTTTAATTTTAATCACAAAAATCTGACTTTTTCTTGACAAAATCTGTTTTGTCTAAGGATTGTCTTTGGATTGTTTCCATCTTTTGATTTCTTTCTTGGTTAACATGAAGGTGGCTAAGTTCCTGCTCGAAAAATAAACAAATGTTGCACTGCTGTGTTTCCGCTAAACAGCCACAAAACTTGTCAACTGATCAACAAACTGATTTTCCCTTCAGACAAAACAGAAATTTCTGACTCAATAAAACAACAGACATTATTTAATTTCCCAAAGAGACAAACACTTGAAGTACAAAAGAAATTTAGTCATTCCAAAAGTATCTGTCACCATTAACAAAAATAAAATATAAGACATGAAGACTACAAAAATAATTGGATTTTATTTTTCAGCTTCAGTCAAATATTACAAATTCTTTATTGTATCTTCCAAATGTTTAAATTAGGCTAAAACTAAACTTATAATTTCCTCAAAAATTCGGGGCTAAATTATTTTTTATTCAAAAATTTTAATTATTTTGTGTAATTGATAATCTCACCTGGCACAGGTGAAGTTCTGTAGATCCTTCTGTCTGTGCGGATCACCTTTTATCAGGTTTTTGACCAGGCATGCAAATTAGCAATAGTTTTAAAAGCACTAAAATCATGCATGCTCTTTACCTAAATTGCAAATGGCAGCTCCAACCAGGCAGGTGAAACATCATGACCCCTTAGCCACAGGGAGGTTGGAATTCCTTAGTCCTATTTCACCACATTTTCATTTATTGTATTTTCTAGAATTTAATTATCAGAATGTTAGTGTATATATATATATATATACAGTAACATTCTGATAATTAAATAATATTTATAATTAATTATATAATAATTAGATAATTATGTAATAATCAGATAATTATTTATATACATATATATATATATTATATATATTAATTAAAGAATATCAAACACTTAAAATCACATAGGTAATAATTTTTATTTTGTGAGAGCTCTAAAAAAAAAAATGCTCTCATGAAATAAAATTATTACCTATTTGATTTTAAGTGTTTGATATTCTTTAATTAATAATAATTTTGCTCTGTCTTTTGACATAGAGCTCTCCCTGGCTCTATATCCTCCTGGTAATTCCATACGTATTACCATATTGTATCATTACCAGACATACATATATATAAAATTTGATATTTAAATGATGATAAATCTATAGATATTCTTGTTTATTCCATCTTTCTTGTATTATGACATCATTATTTTAACATTGAATGTCTAATCTATGAAATGATTCACAGTATAAAAGAATATTTAAATATATCTTATATTTCAATGATAATAACACACTTGTTTTAAGTTAATTTCAGAAAATTAACTTTTTAAAATAATGAATTTAACATGGAGTATTGTCTTCCGTCTTCTCTAATTAATCAAATAAAAAATTTTGTCAAGAGTAATTTAAATTTATTGTTTAATGGAGGTGAAACAATTTCTCCCTTGTACAATGTTTTTCTTGAAGTTGATAGGAAATAGAATCATATTTGAATTTAACGGTTTTATAATTATATTGGTAAATGTCTAATATTAAAATCCGTTGTTGGGTAAAACTGGGTTTAATTATCTTAAGAATATGAATGCGTTAAAAATTCTACAGAAAATGAATCGAATTTTCCATTCACATTCAAGAGAGATTAGTGTTATTTTAATTCATTTTTGATTAGAATATACTTCTCATTATGCTTTGATAGTTGTTTCTTTTGAAATTTTATTCAGGCCATTCATTCTAAAGCAGAGTGAAGAGAGCACAAATGAAATATCAGGGATTGCAAGTCTAAATTAACGATAATGGTTGACAATGCTATCTTACGTGCCTAATTACATTGTTTAAAATTTGATATATTTATGCAACAAGAGTGTTTAAGGCTCGGGATAGAGCGTTTGTCGACATAAAGTGAACACGAAAATCAAAACAATTGTAAGTTTCATATGTTAAGTAATCCCTGGTCTGAAAATTGCTGGAAGCACAGAAATGGCCAGTCACCATGCATTATATGTTCTGGTAGTTTATAAAGTGATATCACATCTTGGCAGAAGAAACTTAAATTTTGGATTGAGCAACTGTGAGCTCAAAACTCAAACAGCCCACCACTTCTGTCGACAAAAACTTGTATATGGTCTTAGAGCTTTTCTGGCTCTTATGCACTTTCATAACTCTTCAGACCTGCTACTGGCCCACATGCTTTGTCACAAAACTGACTTAAATTTCCTTCAGGTTGCTGTCTGATGTGATTGCTTATCAACATGAAAGCTTAGAAAAATATCAAGTCCTTCATAATTACCACAGATGTTATATGTATGCTTAGACAAATGATGATTTGAGATTGTGGTGATGTCCCACTTGCTAAGATCACATTTCATGATTGACCCTCTCTGCTTCAAATGCCTAACAACCATCATTAACTATTTCCCTCTGCACAGATTGATTTTCTATCAATGTTTCCCAGGGCTCAGCATCAATACCAAGAGTTTTAAGATTCTCTTTTACAACATTCTTAATATATGTGTAGATATGTGTGTAGGTATGTGTGTAGGTATGTGTGTGGGTGTATTTTTTTTAATCACCCCAAGCAAGGCAATAAAGCCACTAAGACACCAAGGATTACTGAGTGGGAAAGAATCTGAAAAAAGGAAAAATATTATTAAGGAGAGAGAACAATAAAAGAAGAGGAATTAAGAAGACAGAAGATAACTATTGACATTCCTTTTAAATTTCTAACGATCAGTCTGTTTCCTGCTAGATGCAATCTTCAGTCACCTCTGAGTGTTGACTTCAATGTCCACTTTTATATTTACATATGCACTATCTCTGATAATGAGCACTTTAATCCATGAATATAGTATACTGTAAAATTGTAATATATATATATATATATATATATGTGCACACAAAACCTCCTACAGAAGCTAGCAAAGAAGGGAATAAGCATAAAGTACAAGAAGACAGAGTGCAGGGTCATCAGTAAAAGGATGAGCCTGAAATGCAATTTGTAGGTCGGGGAGACTAAAATCAAGCAGGTGCAGAAGTTTAAATATCTGGACGGTAAATACGACACTGAGATCCGTAGATGTATTGGGATGGCCAAGGACACATTCCAAAAGCTGGGCAGAGTATTGCGAGACAGGAGGGTTTCTTTGGTAACAAAAAAAGAATACTGAGCAGTTATGTGACATCTGTCCTCCTCTATGGCAGCGAATGTTGGACGGTCTCCTCAAAGATGAAGAAGAGACTCAAGGCGACGTGGTTCTACAGAAGCATGCTGAGGATATCGAGCGTGTGAGCAATGAGGAGGTCTTAGAGAGGATGCAAACATGGAGGAGACATACTTAATATCAGGAAGAAGCAGCTGAAATTTCTGGGACACGTAATGAGGAAGGACTTCCTGGGGAATTTGATACTCATAAGTGAAATAGAGAGAAAGAGAGAACAATGCATGATATACCTAGCGGGCTTAAGCAAGTGGATGACAGAACATGGCCTGGGGAAAGTGGCAGAGGGACGGAACTTGTTGAGAGTCGCAAGGAACAGAGGAAAGTAGAGAGCCATGATCGCCTACGTCCTGAAAGGACACGGCACATAAAAAGAAAAAAAAATGTAACCAGATAGTGAGATATGTATAGACAGTGATGACATAGGAATCAAAACTGCACTGCATGGTGACTGTTACATATAATATCAAAAGATCTTATATATATATATATATATATATATATATATATATATATATATATATATATATATATGGATGTATGAGTAATTTAGTGGTTAGCAACTTAGAAAGAGAAATCAATCACCTGTGTTTGAATTCTGTTTGCATTTGTTATATTCTTTTTCATCTCTCTCCCTCCATTTATGGGTTAAATAGTTGAACAGACTGAGCTCATTGGTCATAGCTAGCAACCAGTCTAGTTGTAGACAACTCTGAACTGAAGACCCGCAGAAGACTGTTTGCAACCTCATAGCAAGTTATTTGTACCAGTTCTCGGTATTTATTGCTTCCAAAAAGTATTGAATTTTCTGCAGAAACATTCATCACTATAATTAAATCATATGCATGAGTAATCTGGCCATTCACTTCTAAAAACTGAATTTTTAGATCCCCCCCATACATCAAGATCAATGGGAGAATATATATATATATATATATTATATATAATATATATATATTATAACACCCAATTTTGTTTCATTTATTTTATCCAGATATTATATAATATATATAATATATATATATATATATATATATATATAATATATATATATATATATATATATATATATATATATATATATATATATATATATATATATATATATATATATAATATATATATATATAAAAAATATAGATATATATATATATATATATATATATATATATATATATATATATATATATATATAAAATATATATATATATATACATACATACATACATACATACATACATACATACATACATACATACACATTATTTTAGGATATTACATCAAAAAACATTAAAAAAAACACTACACAAATGCAATCAGGTTTCAATATGTACTAACACATCTCATCAGGCGTTCCTGATAAGTATGCATAGAAACAGGATTGTATTCATGTAGCATTTTTTTTAACCTGTTTTTGATGTTATATCCTAAAACAAAGAATATTGATTTATTTTTGTATTGAGCCCTCTTAAATTGAATGTTATGAACATCAGAATTGGATTCTATTTGTTTTCATTTCACATGGATATATATATATATATAGTGAGAGAGAGAGAGTCAAAAAGTGTGAGAGGAACTGCTTGATATAGATGTGCACACTTCTTACCTCAAGGGATTTCTTATCATTGGCCCTCCACATTCCCAAAAGTTCCTTATCTTGTCTTTCTCAATGTTTCCATCTGTTAGAAACAATTCAAAGAAAACATTATTTTTTCATCACATTCAAACATTTTCTTATCTATTTAGGTTTTCAATGCAAGTTCAACTCTCGTTACACAAAAAAATCAAACATTTTCTGTAAAGCCACAAGGAATTCTAGAACCAAGTTGACATTTTCATGTTTTAGTCTTATTTCTTAACACATCACAGCCTAAAATCCAAGAGCAAAATCAGCAGTTTAGAAAATTAATTTGAGGACCAAACGATCACTTGAATAAAAAAAAAAGTCAGAATTGGAATTTCTTTAAATGATCATTAAGAAATTGAAATATTAAGACCGAATTAAACATGGGGGTGAGGAGAGGAAGATGGGACTTAATGCAGCCTTTTTTACCTCAGCATTCCTAATTTCAAGACCAATGTTTCAGTGTTCAACAATATGAAATTACTTCAACCACAAGACCAATATTTATTCAGTCTGACATAAGGACACCATTATTGAGCAACTGTTAGCATTAAATTTCAATTCATCACAGAATGGTTTGTTAGATCGGCTCATTCATTACTGTTCATTGGAAAAAGAAAACCTGATATCCTCTTTGATACATCTGACACAAGGCCACAAGAAATGAGCACAATATAAAGCGTAAAGAAATTCTACTACCTAATTGTCTGCTATATTATCTCTCCAATATTTACAATTATTATTGTTGTTTAGGGATTCGGCAGATATAAAATGCTGATTTCCTTGACAGCCCTCCCCATTTGTAAAATCTTACTAATTCACCTTCCGAACTCGGCTGCATAATTTCTCCAGAATTCACAGTCAATTATACAAAAAGATTCTTAGATAGGAACAAAAATTCAATATGAACCCTTGCCTCCCTTGTAAATGTTTTTTCTTTCACACTAATGTTCAATGTTGCCTCCCTTATAGATAAATAATTATTTCTCCCTAACCAATATTCAGTGTTGCCTCCCTTATAGATAAATAATTATTTCTCCCTAACCAATATTCAGTGTTGCCTCCCTTATAGATAAATAATTATTTCTCCCTAACCAATATTCAGTGTTGCCTCCCTTATAGATAAAATAATTATTTCTCCCTCACCAATGTTCAATGTTGCCTTCTTTATAGATAAATAGTTATTTCTCCCTCACCAATGTTTAATGTTGCCTCCTTTATAGATAAAATAATTATTTCTCCCTCACCAATGTTTAATGTTGCTTCCTTTATAGATAAAATAATTATTTCTCCTCTATATTTTGTATGTTGCTTCCTTTGTAGAAGAAAGACTTGTTTCTTCTCCACATATTTGGTCTGATGATGTCTTAACGTGTGAAACTACCAGTCACCTTACATTTTTTTCTCTTCTATATAATCTGTTCTATCCTGAATTTAATTTAAATTAGTTTTCAAAGTGTTTCTAATATTAATTCAATATTTGGATAGTTTTTCTAAATTGCAATTTTTATAATGTAAATGCCTTAGATTTTACAAGTATTAGCCAATTATCAATGATGTAAAAGTGTAAGTTAATCTGTTGGAATCCATCATTTTTGTTTTTATCTGTGTGTTAGGATTCTAAACATTCAACATCACATCTTTTAAATGAAACATAAAAAAGATTATTTTCTGATGGAAAAGTAAAAGCAGAACATCAGTTGAAATGACATTTATAGATTCTTTTCAGAAATATACAATCACAATAAAATGTTAAATTTTCCTTGCAGTGAAGTTTGTTTTATCAAGTAATTAAGTGTTCTTAGGGCAGTGTGAAATATGTGGACAGACTTACCTTATGACAGTCAGTCTAATGTGTGTAAGTTTGTAGACAAGGGCTTAGTCAGCAGCTGCTGGCTGTCATCTTCTCAATGTGTGCATGTTTATGGGTACACACGTGTAGATCAAACTGGCCTCCAAAATTATTTTGAGCCCCGAGAAGCAGTAGACTTCTATTTTTATATCCATAAAGGAGATACAAAATCTACTTTCACTTCGAGGTGTGAACTTTTTGAATACAAAGTTTTCATTAATTAGAAAAGAATTTCAAGTATCAAGAATTGCAGGTATTTTGGCAGTATTTGCCCTTGTAATGATTGTTTATCCAACAAACATTTTGATGTGATTTTACTGGTTGAAAAATATATGTAGAATTTAATTCTTATAAATCATTTACAAGTAATGCAATTTCAAGAAAAAGTTGTTATATGAAAATGATTTTGTTCTACAGTCTTTTGAAATAAGGCAACATTAGAGATTGGCACATCCAAGATAGAAAATATGTTGAACCTAGAAGATAAAAGATTTCAAAGACAATTAAGAAAACATAAAACGAAGTCAGACAAAAAAGACTCAGAAATATTCTTGTTCTACCCCAAGTCATCCTCGAGAAAAGCCTTATTATGTTCTTTTGACGAATGGAAGCAAAGAGGTAAGGAAAAAAAACTTGATAATAAATCAATTCTCTGAGTAAATATTAATGTCCAAGGAAAGTTAAGGTTGGGCTTGGAAAAAAGTCAAACATTCACACCAATCATTTTATGGCTCTGTTATTCTTCAAGCAGAATCAGAGAAATGACATCTTTGGATTTTTGATGTTAGAAAAAATATCAGGAAAAAAAAAGAAAATGGTTAAATCAGAAAATGAAATCATGTGAGAAAAATATAAGGAATTGTTGAGATTTGTTGTTTTGGTATGACGCCAAATTCCACCCAAAAAATCTTTCTTTTGAAGGCAAAACATTTTTTGGCAATTGGCCATATAAATGTTTTTCTGATTTTTAAAGACAATTCCCATTATTCCCAGAAAGAAAGACCATGTCTATTCAAATTTAATGTCCACTCATAAAAGAGTTGCCAAAATACCACTCAGAACAGATAAATGGAAGGCAGTTTATTTAAGAGTGAAGGAAGAGATCCAGAAGAGTAAGGATGCAAGAAGGAGCAGAAGAAGGTTTAGTAATCTGTCACAAAAGAAAACAGATGAAAGAAAATTTGTCAGTGGCATACCAACTGCTATAAAATGGTCACAAATTATCAAAGAAGTTTTTTTCTCTTATTTTCTATACATCTGATAAATTCAGTATCTGTCTATGTTTATCAGATGAGGTATTATGTACATTATTTACACTATTCGGACTATTGTCTTCATCTTTGTCGCCATATTTATTACAACGTTTCGGCCTTACAGTATCTGTCTATATTTCTGAGATGAGGTATTATGTACATTATTTACATTATTCGGACTATTGTCCTCATCTTTGTCGCCATATTTATTACATTTCAGCCTTTCAGCATCTGTCTATATTTCTGAAATGAGGTATTATGTACACTATTTACATTATTCGGACTATTGTCCTCAACTTTGTCACCTTATTTATTACAACGTTTCAGCCATTGTACACCCCGGTCTTCTTCAGGTGGTTGGAATGTTGAACTGAAACCTTTATTTCACTCACTGGGATAGACTGTTCTAGCTCCACATGCCTCAAGGACAAATGGCACAGTGGATAAAGGCGTTGGTTAGATCCAGTGACAAGACCCAAAGAGTGTCAGTTCAATACCCGGTTAAGGTAGTGGAGAACTTGGAAAGGAGAATTAACAGGAGATAACTGATAACTGACATCCATTAAACATGGTACGTTGAACTAGAACAGTCTACCCCAGTGAGCGAAATAAAGGGTTCAGTTCGACATTCCAGCCAACTGAAGAAGGCCATAGCGTACAACGGCCAAAACATTGTAATAAATATGGCGACAAAATGAGGACAACAGTTTGAATAATGTAAATAATGTATCAGATAAATTATATTTCTTAAAAGATGTTCTGAAAATCTTCAATTCTAACCTCATTCTAATATAAAAGAGCATCAAAGACACTCTTAAATTGTCCTGGCAATTTTTTTTATATAAATCCTCCTATATGCCAATGAATGCCAGACAATTTTCTCAAAAATAAAGAGGAAACTTGAGGCAACAGATGTGGTTCTACAGAAGGATGCTGAGAATACTATGAACTCAACATATGAGTAACGACAGGGTTTTAAGGAAAATGCAAACAAAAAGGACACTTATTTATAGAATCAGAACAAGAAAATTGAAATTTCTAGGACAAATAATGAGGAAAGAAGGCTTAGAAAATTTTAAACACACAGGACATATTGAAGACAAAAAAGGAAACAACAAGTAATCTTTCTTATGGACTTATATGCAAATGGACGTCAGAACAGGAAGTGGGAGGGATAATAAAAAGCAAATCAAACTGTCTTATCTACAAAGGAGAAGAAGGTTTGGCACAAAAAAAGAAGACTTTGATGCAATTTCAGTCACAAACAGAAGGAATGTTAGAATCCTGCCTTTTCCAGAATCATTTCAGCAGAGGTTCTCGGCCCAGGTTTTGAATCCAAAGTCTTTTATCTCCTCAGCTAGCTGTACTCGCAAAAGCTAAAATGATCAATTGACACCAGTTGCTGGGATCAGCAACTTTGTGGCACGCCAAGCGATTTCAAATGGCATGCAGCCGCAAAATGACATCAGGAAGTCCGAACTAGTAACTACTACAATGCAAAGAAGATATTTAACTGTTTAATAAGTGTCCACCAGTTGTTGAACCAGTTGCCTTTACATACCTATACAAATTAATCCCCAATACGAACATTTGACCAAATCTACCCATGACATTTGAATATGCAAATTATACATTATACAATATATATATTATATATAATAAAATATATATATATATAATATGTATATATTATTATATATAATAAAGAATATTTTCTGTCTGCATTTCTGAGATGAGGAGTTATCTTTATTTACACTATTATCCTCATCTTTGTTGTTTTTATCACAAGCTTTCAGTTGTTGGATCCTTTGACACTCACCAGGTGTATAACTGAGCAATACTATAAATAAGAAATCAGATGATTCCCTTAGACATGGGCAATGGAACAAGAACAGTCTGCCCCTGTAGATTGAAGAAAGGGTTCAATTCAGAATTCCCTGTAGGTTACGCAGATCAATATACACCTGAGGAAGGCTGGAGAGCACAGCAGCCGAAATGTTGCGATAACAACAACAAAGATGAGGATAATAAATTGTCTGAATATAATTAGTATAAATAAAAAAAACTTTTGTGGAATAATATATCAATGGTTAGGGTTGCTCAGGACCAAGAAACCAAAATTATTTTGATGTCCATTTGATAATAACTTGGCATTAGATATCCAGCCACCATCAATCACTGTTGTCAGTGGGTATGTTGCTCTGGGGCTTTCTCCAAACATGGATTCTTGAAAGGATAAGTCTCTTCCCTGCTGCTTCTTAGGTTGGTGTTTATATATTTACCTGACAAACATGCTTGTTCCACATGAGCACATCCTAGATGTAGTTGGGTAAACCACATGTTCCAATATCAAGCAGATCTGCACCCAGCAACCAGGAGAGCAACCTGCTGGTACACCTAGCTTCTCCATTTTAGCAATATGCCAAGGTGAACCCAGGAACTGTTGTGGGATCAATGCAGATCACCCTCTCGCAGAACAAAGTTTCCTTATTGACATTAAATTCAATTCAGACGGTCTCATATTTCCTGGCAGTGAATCACATACTACACATGGCCTAACGATTAAAAAAAATTCTTTTTTGACACACAGGCATACAGAGAAAAACAAATTCTTTTTCCAGGTAAGACTTGATCTCTCTTTCATCACCACATTTTTATAATAAATATTTTTCTGAAAGTATTCACTTTTCCTCACCACTGTACATAAACCCAAGACACATCCTTTGAGATCTAATAGATTAAAAATCTCGCATCAGCATTCACAATTTTGTCTGATATTATTGACATTGATACACTTATGGATATTGATACATTCTTATTATGGACATTGATACACTCTTATTATACGTAATCTCATTTTTACAGTTTGTTAGGCAGACAAGTTTAAACATTTTAATCACTTCTTTGAATAAAAGATCAAAATTAATTATTTAAGTCTCTTTCCCAAGATATTTTGATTCCAACTGAAATCACACTTTTAATATTTCCAATCCGTTTCATTGATCTTTACCATTCAATTTTTAAGAAATCCAAAATTGGTTAAATTTCCAAGTGAGGTTAGACATCTACTTGTTTACAAGAAACCAAAGATGACACATGATGGGGAAAAGCTTTATCAGTTGTTGATGAGGCTCCTTTTTTAAAAAAAAGAAGAAAAAGAAAATAATTCTCATAGAGAATAATTTTTTAAGTGAGAAGAAAATGAAAAGTCAGTAAAAAAAATAAAAGAGAATGAAGAACTGGTGTTTTTCCAAATTCTGCATGCAAAACAAGAATTTTCTTTATTCTATAAAATTTCTTAAACTATCATCTTTCTTTTTATTGAAGACAAAGACCAAAAAGTGTGCAATGATGAAAATAATTCATCTCGGAACTTTCAACCAAGCACAAAAGCCAAAGAACTTAATTGAAATGCTAAAATCAACAAAAACGACAAAATGTGAAGAATAGTGAGGAAAAAACCTTTACAGTGAAAAAAATTTTAAGATCATTATGAAAGAAAAAGAAAATAAGAGTGTGACAATAAAAAAGAAAAATGTCAAACATTAAAATTTGACAAAAAGTGCCTTAAAAAAACAAAATGAAAACTGAAAATGGAACAGAAACAATTGGCCAGCCAATCAGATTTGTTAAAAAAAAATGGAAAGAAAAGACTGAAGGTAATTTGAATGATTTCTATAGTTGAGTTTGAAAATGAGGGCAACTTGGTCACTGAAAGAAAATTCTCTTTGAAAAATGCTTGAGATCTTCTGAGAAAGATTTCTACAATAATCAGACAGAATTACTTTATTTGACAAAATGATAATTCCTAGTCGCCTCCTAACAGAGCAGAGATTTGTAAACTAATGGCTAGTGCATCAGTTTCAATCACCAATAGGCACACCACACATTTGGCTTTGTGTCAGTATTTATCAGAATGCATTATCCTAAATCAGAAGTTAAACATGGTCATCACAGAAATTAAATGCAAGCTTACGTTCTGGGTCTCGGAACATTCAAAGCATTTTCCTATCTTAAGAAAAAATGTTTCTTCACTTACAATTTCAGCCCATGAAATATTTTATGCGAAACCTGTACTTCCTTTCAGGTTTGACTCAGATAGTTTTGTCTGCTTACAGACTAAAGAGAAGCTTTCACTCATATAGCGAAGAAAATGGCAACTTACCTCGTCAAACCAAGCGACAGTGTCTCGCGTGTATCCTACGATGGAAAATGAGGCAAAAAAGAAAATTACTTACCAAAAAAAAAAAAAGAGCGCATATTCCACATGACATGCTGAAGATGGAATATGTAAATTTAAAAAAAGTCTGTTGCAGAAGTCGTAAAAGTATTTTGATATGCTGAATGGACATTATTTACAGTTTGAAGGCGGCAAGTATGCCTCAATTACCTCTGAATAGTTTCATCAAGCCAATATCACTTATAAGGCTGGGGTGTGTGATTGTGGGGGGGGGGCTCCTTTCCAATGGGGGCCATATGCTAGAATTGTCTCCTTAGGTTAATATAATCAAGAAGTCACCTCAGCTCGACATTCCAACCACCTGAAGAAGGCTGGAGCGTACAATGGCCAAAACGTTTTAATAAATATGGCGACAAAGATGAGGACAATAGTACGAATAATGTAAATAGTGTACATAATACCTCATCTCAGAAATATAGACAGATACAGAAGTCACCTCTTTGACAAACCGACTATGGTAATATTTAAAACCAATTTTCAGGTTCAGAAGATTTCCATTCTAACCCTTCAGACCATGTGCCCCCACATATCATAAACTATCAATAATTATATCAACAATAATTAGTACATGACAAGAATAAAAAATATATATTATTCACAAGTACAATCATTTCTGGACTGAGATTTTTAAAATCTCTCTTCGCCTGCAGAACTGTACAAAATTATTTTGATTATTTTTTAACCCAAACATATATATATATATATATATATATATATATATATATATATATATATATATATATATATATATACACACACAATCTTTGGCAAAAAGTGATATTCGACACAAGATAGATTGTTGAATACATTTTTCATAAAATGGAAATGTAGGGTAATGTAAGATATAAAATATATGAAATGCTGACCTTCCTACAACCACGGTTTGTACTAAGATGGCTTCTTCACATAGGGTTTGCTGCCAGAAAAAGCCACCTTGGTAGAAACCATGGTTGCAAGAAGGTCAGTGTTTCATATATATATATATACATATATATATATATATATATATATATAAAAATAAATTAATCCAAGTCATTAAATAAGTAAATAAATTAAATAAATAATAAACAAATTAACAAACTAAAGCTGCTGACATAAACACAAGTAGATGTAATATTAACAATCAACAACAAATAACAAAGGCAATCAATCATGAAGTTAAAATAATACAATAGACGTACCAATAAGGCATCACTGTCCACCATATATATATATATATATATATATATATATATATATATATATAGTCAAGCGAAAACACAATGCATATAACCTGATAATTGTGTTTAAGCATGAGACAGATTACCATCTCTTAGTGTTGACTTCAGTCAATTGCCATCTCCGGGTGTTGAACTAAATGTCCTCTTTTAGATTTACATATGCTCTATCCCTGATATTGATCTCTTTAAATCATAAATATAGCATACTTTATATATATATATATTATATATATATATATATATACATTATATATATATATATACATATATATTATATATATATATATTATATATATATATATACATATATATTATATATATATATATTATATATATATACATATATATTATATATATATACATTATATATATATACATATATATTATATATATATATATTATATATATATACATATATATTATATATATATACATTATATATATATACATATATATATATATATATATATATATATATATATATATATATATATATATATAGTTTTTTAATTAATTTAGTTCAGCGATTCAATTCTGAATTATGCATCAGAAAATTAATTCAAATTTCTCTGTATCTCACTCATTTAAACTGTCTTTTAACTTCTCTTCAGAATTTCTCTCTATTAAATCTTAATCCCCACCTTCACTTTTCGGCCCTCCTGTTCTTCTCTCGTCGGTTACCCCTCTCTAGAACTTTCTTTTACCTCTCACATTCCTCCCCCACTCTCATACATACACTCTCACTAAATTTTATCTTTTTATTCCCGGGGTTATTTTTTCTGATTTGTTTTTGAATTTGTAGGTCTGATGAATTGGATCGTATTTACGATTCTAATGTAATAAATTATAACCATGGAATATTAGTGTTTAAGCCTTTTTATTATATATATATATATATATATATATATATATATATATATATATATATATATATATATATAAAAGGCATATCTCATTAAATAATTTAGACAAGTTTTGTCTACTTTTTTTCAATAGGATCATCTCGTAATTATGGAGAAGTTATTATTAAAGAAAGAAAGAAAATTATCATATTAATTCCTATTCATTTTATTCCGAGTACTTTCAACATTAGCGCAATGTTGCCATCAGGTTCTTGTTTTTTTTAAGACAAGAAATTGTTGTGTTCAAAAAGAAAAAGACTAAAAGAAAATCAATTAATTCTTTAATAAGAACCGAGAGATGTTGTCCATTTACTTCTATTGTTTCTGATCATGACTAACCACAGACTGTAACACCCAGTCCTGTGATTCACTTAGACTGATGACAAAAAGAAGCAACCTCTAAAACTAAGCTTATATAACTAACAGAGATCTCTGAGGAAGAGAGAAAAATAAACATTTCACAATGGAAGAACGCAGAAGTTAATTTTGTGTCACTATGACAATCAGGACAAATAAATATAAATGATTTATTTTCCTTTTCCTGAAAAACAGTTTCTGAAGATTTTGTTTTCTTTGAAAGAATCTCTCAAATAAGTGAAGATAAAAAAGAGAAAATGGAGAAAGTCATTGAATATTTTAAAAATTTATAAAGAAACTAAAATTAAACAACTCAAAAACTGTTTTGAAAGTGAAATCATTTTTTGAGGTAAAAAAAACCCATTGGTATTCGTTAAGAAAGAAGAAAGTTCAAAATTCTTAAATCTAAGAAATCAGAAAAAAAAAAAAAACTTACAATAATAAAACCTGATTGTCATCTTTTGTTGTCTGGGAAATAATTTTGGCATTAAGCAAATTACAAGACGTTTTTATCTGATTAGTTTGTTACTGAATTACAAACTGATTTTCTGGTTTTGCATAATAAAACTTACTACTACAGTTTTTATAATAAATCCAATAACTTTAATAAACATGCTGAAACTACATGAAATTTAAACTCAGACCTTTTTTTCACATCAAAATTAATCATTTAAAATTTGATAAGAATTTTTCAAACAAATTTGAGTTATCGAGGGTTATACAATTTGCATAATGACTTCAGTTACACTGGTTGAGTGTGCATGTGTGTATATATATATATATATATATATATATATATATATATATATATATATATATATATATATATATATATAATAAATGCAAATGTCAGTCTGTCACACGTTTTCAACTTAAAGGGACACAACTCTCTAACTTTCAAGAGCTCATTTCAAATGAAAAAAAATACTGTTCTCAAATTATAATGTTTCAAAATAAAATTGTCCATGTTTTCATGTTTACTCCTAGAGATCGTAGTCCAATCATACCATTTTGGTATCAGACCGACTATGTGAGCAAATTAAAGTTATTTAAAGCCAGATCAAGACGCAGAACGGATCCACAATCCTGAAATTTTGGATCCCAAGTTTTCATTACTGCATTTGTTTTCAGTGATATTTACAAATTTTTTTATATGATAACATTTTTTATAACTTTTATAACTTGGAAATAAATTTGGGAATAATCAAAATTAATTGCAAAAACTAGCAAAAGTCACCCATGAAATAAAAATAATTGTTTGTATTTAAAGTAAGGACTTATGTACATCATATTGTCTTTAAATTAAGTTGTGGCAGAAGAATTATCATTGAACGTAAGTAAGCTTAAATGTTAATGCAATACTTAAATGCAGAGATCAATTTTGAGTTCTTCTGTAGTTCATTGTTGCCTATCGCATCTACTCCACCCTATTGTGGTGAAGGTTCAATCAAGAGCCCTCTGCAGAAGCCAGCTTAAATGCTGCCCGATAGAGTGGATTTTAATCTAGTATAATATATATATATATATATATATATATATATATATATATATATATATATATATATATATATATATATATGTTAGAATCCAGACAAAGTTTGATAAATTTGACTTGGTTATGTGTTCCAACATCATTAATTTGACTTTTCCTCAAATCAAATATGAAGGAAAGAAAAGAGCATAAATTAAAATAATGTTTTTTTACAAACTTGAATAGACAGACCTTGTTGGCAGAATTTGTTGGGATGAATTCTGGCTGCTTAAATACACCTTATATATATATATATATATATATATATATATATATATATATATATATATACACCCACACACCAAAGAGTTCTCAGCCTGACCCATTTACCCAAATCAGTCTTTCCATCACCAAATATTGAAAGTTTGTTGAACTTCTGACACTTGATCATTCTCCTTGGTTGGGCAGAGAACATTTCAGCACCCCTGCTCCTATAGAAGATATTTTTCAATATTTTTTCATATTACTGCTTTTTGTCAAGGTTGGGGAACAGCTTTTTGCTGCTCCTACCTAAACAAGCCACTGTGAATTATATCAGAGTCAGTGGCAGTCCATTGCCGGTTCATAACTGCATTCTGCATGTCTCCTTCCATATTATGTGCCGCAGAGGAGGGTGAGGAAATCAAGTGTATCGGTCACATTTCTTTCTTCTACTTTGATTTCCTTTCACCTACAACCAACTCTTGCAAACCCAAAATGGCAGTAGGGTATGGATGACAGGAGAACGTTTTGGTGAAACTTGAAGCTTCTAGTCCTGAACCTGCATGTTGGCAGTGAATTTAGTCATCAACGCCATCATTATAAAAGGAAACAATCAACAAAGAAGAAATTAAAATCTCCAAAGATAAAGCCAATGATCTAAACAAAAAAAAAAAATGACGAGAGAATGATTTATTCAAGTGTTCATTCATTCATTCAATTCTAGATTAATTATCATGACATGCGAGTGATGAGACTTTTTACCATATTACGGTAATGACCATAATCCATTTATCTCTATTAGAAATCAGTAGACAAATCATTTTTTGTTTTTTTACAAAGCTCAAGGGGTTTGATTTTATGAGATTTATTTCTACAAAGAAAAATAGAAATTTTTCACTTACCCCTGAGCGCATTGAATTTGGGGCTTTTGATCCCTTAATTTAGACAATTATTTGTCGGCATCTGGAAAATAAATAACAAAATTTAGCATCAAAAAGATACAGAAAAAAATGATTAATGAATTTAAATGAAGATATTTCATTATTTTCTTGAGATGTAATTTAATGATTAACAAGTCAGAGTACAGGGAAAAATGAATTCATGCCTTTCCCAAAGATATTATATGCTTTTCAGATTTCCTGTAATTTAGAATTCCAAGTTGTGGGATTTTTAAGCCAAAATAGGAGATGGCGATTGGAAATTTAACAAGAACTTTATTTCCGCTAGTGCATTAGCATACAAAAGAGTCTGTCACCAGTGCATATTCCAAAAGCAAGGCTTAATTACTTGCAAGACTTCATAGATAACATCAAATAATCACTGACTGAACAGAAGTGTAGCATGCAAAATGTCAACTAAAAGACATTAGATATTGGACAAGCTAAAGTCTTATATGTCTTTTATCCAGTAAACATTGCATAATTAAATATTGATTAAATTTTATCATGGTACTTTGCTGATGTTGACAAAACTTAATAGGTTTAATGTCTCCTTTATTCTGGTCATAAAACCTATTTTGTTTTATTCAACTTAAGGTGCTTTACGATATTTAATTTTTATAATATTTATTCTATTTTTGGCACTTAAAAGAATCAATGTTTTGGGTATAAGCTCTCAACTTCATAATTATCTAAATAATGCAGGTATTTATCTGGATGATTTCATGAAAGAATTATGAAACAAGAAAGACTTGAATACAAATTTTTGATAAGGGAAGAGCAGTATTCAAATGAATTATTAAAACTATTGCAAGATGTCCTGCCAGAATTTATCTTTGGTGACAAAGAAATACATAATAAGTGCATAAAATAAAGAGAAATGATGAAAAGAAATCTTCTTTTATCAAAAATGGGAATTCTGGAGAGAAAATATAAATGGGAACTGTTGATAAATTAAAAATAGGTAATCAACCCAAGAAAAACCAAAATAAAACAAACACCAACACAAAGACAATTCCGCTTCCTACACACCTGAAAAAAATAGAAAATATATCAGCATAAATAAATGAATCTGTTAAACATCATGAAAAAAGAAAAAAAACAAGGGTGGTGAAAATGTCCAAATCCAGTTCGACAAATCCCAAAGATAGGAAAGACGAGTAGTATAGAGATCAGAACTTAAAAGTCCAAGAACAAAATAAAATAAGGTAAAAGAAATCCAACTCACAGATGCTAACACAGTAAACTGACTCACACTGACAAGAACCCAAAAATACACGTTCCTCATCAAGAAAAGCAACAGTTTGTATTGAGATGGTAAATATTTCAAATTGGTTGCGGGTGGCATGTAAGGGGTAAGGTGAGGGGTGGCATGTAAGGATAAAAAAAAAAAACATGACAATATTATTATATGGCAGTAATTTTCCAGGATATTTTTTTCTTTTTCTTCGGCAAACTGTTCACAGGACATGAACTTTGGGGGGGGGGGGGGGTGATTCCCCCTCGTTCATCACAATAAAGAAGAAAAACTGAAAAGAAATTTAATTTCAAATGAAATCTTTACTTCTGTTATGAGTTGGTTAGAGAGGGTTGCCGCAGATGGTGGTTATGTACAAAGATGTTAATGGCTCAAGTGTCTGGTTGGGTGGAAGGAACTAAAGTGGAAGACTGCCGGGGAGGGGGGAATTATCGTGACAATGGGGGGATAAAGCTAATGGCAAAGTCACATTATCACTAAGTGAAGGTTACCACTGTAAAACAGGATGGAGAGGGCATCATCCCACCCCCCACAATCGGTATGCTTTCAGTCGAGTGGTGGTGGTGGTGGTGATGGTGGTAGTGGTGGCGTCAATGCATACATTCTGCGCTGGTTACCGCAGGAAGATGCACCATGTATATATGACAGTCGCAGCTGCTAAGAAAGCTGTCTTCATTCATTTCTAATTACTAACAACATTCCAAAATTGACAGGATTATTTACATATGTAAATTGACACTTCTGCCTCGGATCAGTGTAGTACCTGTGTGTTCTGCCCAATATAGCATTTGTAAGTTATTTTTATCAAGTTGCTCAAGCAAAAGAACAGATTCATGGATATATCACTTTACCTGTAGGTCAGATGTTCAAATTAGGACAGAAGTCACATGGTTTTGCATTTTTTCTCTGCTTGTTTTAACAGGAGAAAAGTTATGGAGAGAGAAACAAAAAACAGAAAACACATTGTTTGTTATTATATATGGCAAGCAATGATACCAACCATTGCCTGGCCAAATCCCTTTTTTTCACAATTGAACTATGCTAAATGTTTTCAATCGATGAGTTTTCATCTGATTTACAGTCAAAGGAAAAAAAACCTGTACACAAAAAATCTTTTGCCACAGAAAAAATTAAAGAATGATGCTTGATATGAAGAACGAACAAATATTCACAATTTCAAAAAATTTATTAAAAATAAACGTTGGATGGCAGAATGCATAGAAGTCGATAAGCAACTGAAAGGTAACAAACGAAAAGATAAAAATGGTGTTTGCATGAAAGAAAGTTATAAAAACATGTCCACTTACTTTTTTTAAGAAAAAATTAAAAGACTATCAATATTCAACAGTTTTTTCTACACAAGCCATGAGGACGATATTTACACATGTATCTTTTTTCTTTACAGTTCATAATTCCAAACGTTCACAAAGAAAATGAATACAGTTCATGGTTGAGTTCTTTGAGAGATGAAGAAATATACAATTTTCAGATTTTTTCTCAAAATAGTTGAAGAATAAAAAGTGATCAGTCTTTTTTCTACTGAAGGTAGTTCCCTTCACAATATTCTGCGACGCTGTTAAGGTTGGCATAACTTACTGGTGATGTTGTCTTATTTCTGGTGCCGCCTCCTCTTTTAACTGCACCAGCTCAGAGGTAGCCAGCCATTTTGTTTGTACTTCTAATTTGAATGCAAGATATCTTTGATGTTGTTTCAAAAAGAAAAACATATATGTCACCTTCTTATTCTCTGTGAAAATATACATCCTTGTGCAAATTGACTGAAATAACCACTTTAGTTTCCTTTCTTTTACTATACAGTCAGTTTTAGACCCACTGGAGTGACAGGGTGTAATTGATTTCTATTTTTAACTCAGATTAGGTCATTTGCAGTGGTGTGCAGTATTATGAATCTATTTTTGGGGTGTATGATGAAATTTGTTTGGCATTGAAAAATATTGCATAATCCGTGATTGCATCAGATTTTCATCACGACCAGACACTATTGTCAGTGATGGACATTACTCTAAGGAAGTGTACGAAAACTGTAACACTGCACAAACACACTGGCAAGTCTTTCCAGTGAGCAAATCAAAGTACTATTGACTGGCTTGGAAACTCTCCTGATTTAAATCCAATCAAGAATCTGTGGTCAATCTAGAAGGAATGACTTTGTGGAATGGACACACAAAGTACTAACATGTGTACTGGGTAATGTTTCATTCGAAAAATATGAAGTAAATAATAATGGAATTATTCATTTTGTTTCAATTAATTTGCACAAGGGTGTAGGTATTTGTGGATAATAGCTGGATTTAAAATCTTAAATTTATGTCAGCAATATGTTTCAACTTGAAGAAGTAAAACAAAATTTCAAATCAAATTCTCCTAAAATGTATCTTTCTCTTCTGGAGAAGCTACAAAACCAGTGGTGACATTTTTATTTAGTCTCAATTAATAGTATAAATTATGAAATGGTTTCAACACAGAACTTGTTTCAATTTCTTAATAATTTTCAAAAAATTCTTTCTATTTAAAAAATATTCAAATAAATAACATACATTGTTCAAAATGACAGAGAATTTTTTATGCTCCCAGTTACCACAAGATCCCAATCCTTTCCGTCTAAAGAAGTGCCTATTTCTAAAGATATCCAAGGTACACCTGCACAATCAAAAAGAAAAGAAAAAACCCAGTAACATCCAAATCTAACCAATCAGACGATGACATAGCCAGATATTAACAGCAAATAACTGTTACTAAAATATAAATTTCTTTTACAAAAAAAAGAACATTTATTCACATTTTTAAAATGAAACTAATTTACATAAATTATTAAAAATATAATATTGATCTGTTTCAATGTATTTTTCTTAAATTAATTACTTAAAACAGTTTGAGAGATTTGCATCTGCTGTAAAATGTCAGAATTAAAACAGTTCAATAAGTTTAAACATTTTCAAAATATATTTTTAAAAGATATTGACAATTGCACACTTCTTGAAAGCCTTTATCTAAATTGCTGAGTCATTCAAAAGTTACTTTCAAAGAAGAAAATGGCTTTATTCAAAACTAAAAAATATTCTTAAATCTAAAACAAATTAATTATTTATTAAGATCCCAAAAGAACAGATTGGAAAGTATTCATTTTTTTAAATTATTTTAATTTATTTTTAAATTTAAATTCATTTTTTTAAATTTGATTTTTAAGACTGAATAAGCAAGATACATAAATCTTCCTTAAGCTGGATCACAACAAGCAGAACATGACACATACGGGATGGATGCAGCCAAGACACAGGAAACAAAAACAAGATGAAGAAATTTGAAATGATGCTGGGCACCACATAGCAATCCCATTGTGCAAGTCAATGCAAATACTGCCAAGATCTCCCTCTTCTCAGGAAATGTGCCTGCTTTTATGGAGCCTAAAACTTTAGCAGTTGGCTAGCAAATAAATCCTTTGCATAGCTAACACCACTCAGCTCACCGTCTATCTCATGGGCAAGCTTGTAGAAACTTTTTTACTTCATAAGCAGATGTTCCAAGATTCGCACCAATTCTATTCTGACAGGAGAGCCAAATTCTGTCTTTCTGCATAGACGGCACACTAAATGTTGCTTCTTTGATCGACCGGGGGAGGGGGGTAGTAGCATTATCAGAAGTGACTGTCTGCTCCATCTGCATTTTGTTTCCACTACAAGAAGTGATGATTTATTTTAACAGATATTGAAATATCACTAAAGTTACCTTTAATTTCTTCCCAAATGTTGTTAACTGTTGGTTTATAACGGCAGATGAAGTAGATCCATTTCTAAAGAAATAAATATTGTGAAATACAAAGCATTTTGCCCCATCTGGGCTGGAGCTGCTTTCCAACCCTGACGGAATTCAAAAGCATTTATCTGGCCTTGTGCGTGATTAATTTCTTTCCAAACCTACAGCAATTTTTGACAGATGACATGTCACATACTTTCTATTTCTCTGACATTGTTCGTACAAGACTAAATGACTTTTGTTCAATCCACCATTCTCGAGTTCCGCACACATCACCAACATAAAAAAAAATTCTTTTTCACTGCTTCAGCCCTCTCTTATCCTACCAGCACCATGGCTGACTAACCAATTAGCATTCTTCGCTTTTATCCTCAGTTACCCAGGTAAATAGCTTCCTCCAGTCCAATCAATCAGCACATGACTTGCTATTGGTCGAACCATGCTAAGCTGTATAAAAGCTAACACTACAGAATATACACTAATCCAATGTGAGGATGGGAGATTCGTGCCATTTTCAAAGAACAAAATGCCAATGCTACATGTTATGTGTTGAGGTAAGGAACTTATTTTCCTTTACACCAGACGCAAGACACTCTGACTTGCTTGCTTCTACGTAATTGTTCAACACAACTTCCATAGTAAATTTCTAAACGAGCTAAATTGCTTAGTTACACTAGTTCAGACCTTCACAGCTAGGACCCCCCACCATGCTATTTATACAGGATAAAACATTCCCTTTACATTCCATTAGTTGGAAGGAAGTTCTAGAAAACTGCTGCTTTTTAGAAGATATTCCCAAGAAGATCACCCCCCCTCTTCCACAATAATCACTTCCATCTTAACCTCTTCAAGTCTGGGGCCAACAGTTATCTATCCTACATATCCTCATAATCTGCACTTCTTAGCTTCTCCTTTAATATCCCCCCCTTACATAAATATAACAATCTCATTCAGTAAGTCTCTATTTTGAATGGCATGTATTGGGTGAACATTTAGTAAAAAAAAGATAAATAAATTGACTAGGCTGGTTAGCATATCTTGTCAGAACCTTTAATGTTATGCAGAGATTACTAAAGAACTAAAAGGAGAAAGTAATGGAAGATGAACTCAAAGAGCAAAAGCATTTGGCAAAAAGAGATGGACAAAGAATTACTTGTGACTCAAAATAAAAAAATACAAACACCTTTTACAGAAATAATTTGAAAATTGACAGAACACTTTTGTTGAAATTGTCAGTTCACTTAAAATATTAACTGCTTTGTTCATGCATATATTTTGATGCAGACAGATTTTTAGAAATAAAAGTGTTCCATACACATATGCTTTAATAGATATTTATAGAATCATGTAGACTCAAATTTATATATATATATATATATATATATATATATATGGTGGACTCTCCTATTGTGAAAGATAAATGTGGGTCATCATTGGATGGTGCCTTTCGTTTTACACTTATGCATGCTCCCAGAGGCTATTGTTGAGAATATCAGGTAAGGGAAAGACATATTTCATTTGTGCTTTCTTAAGTGTGATACTAGGCCAGCTTTGCTACGGGGGGGGAAAGCTACAGTGACAGATGAAATTTTTTAAAGCAGGATTTTGATGGCATCCCTGCTTCAGAGTTTGATGAAGCTGATCACAGTGCTTCAGTCTACTGTCTTCAAAACCCTTTAACTTAATAAAACATGTCTTACACCACTCCTTTCGGTTTGATGTTTGATATATATATCTCAATTGGCTAAGTGACAAATTTTATATTTGTATTAATCATATATATATATATATATATATATATATATATATATATATATGTGGATTTTTTTATTGATTATTTCAACAGGTTTTATTGCTTTTATGTTATATCTACTAGATGCTCAGTTTATTTATTAAACAGTATATTTTTGTCTACCTAAATATATTGTTTAATAAATAAACTGAGCAACTACACAAATCCACTAGAAATAACATTTATGTGAGATATATATATATAAATCCAAATCTTTTTTTAATAAAATATAAGTTTCCCTTGTCTCTCCGAAAGCATGTCATTCCTATAAAATATTTCATAAGCTTAAATGGAGTGAAGCAAAAAAGCCTTATATGGAAAGATGCATTGAGTGTTCCCAGACTCAAAGATAATTTTGTGTGAGATTTGAATTTCATTTGACTGCTTTAATGATTCTCCATAAAAGTGATTTTAATTTTCAAAGGGAACATAGGTATAGATCTGTTTTGCAAGATGCTTTTAGTGCTTATGAATTATGACAGGAAATGTGTGAGGCACTCAAGCATGATTCCATGTCTGAAGGCTTTGAAAAATTTAAAGCTTCAACAAGACAAGGAAACATGAAAGAATGTCATTTGGGTGGGGGTCCAATAACTTTTTCTAAATGGTAATTGCTTCTTCATTTTCTGAGAGATGGGAGAAACCTGTCAACTTGTAAAATCAGTGGAAATAAAATTGTTGTTAACAAAAGGGAGAAAATTTCTAACTCAACAATCAAGGACAACAATTTGCTGTCATAACAATTGGCTATGCCAAAGCAATACTATGGATATATACAAGTGCCCTTCATGCTCACGTGTATATGCCAAAGCACACATATGCATTTATAAGGTAATCAGTTTATGTGTGATTATGTCAATACAAGTACAAAAGAGATTGAATCATTTTTAATGATAGAAAATGAAAAAAAAAGAAAGAAATTACTTCCATTTATTTGATAGAAAAGATCCATATCTCTGCGTTCTTCTCACCAGCAACATTTTCTCAAACGGAAAGTTCTGCTTTGTGACAGCAGAGAAAGGAAAGTATGAAAGAAAAGATGCAGCAGTCAATTCATTTCTATGAAGAGTTCCTTGATTTCAACACTCAGAAGGACAAACACTATACAAAAAACTTGTAAGGAAAACATATGACAAAACAAGAGAAAATATCAAATCCATAAAATTAATTCAATTTGTCATTAAGGTTGATTATTTCTTCCTCAAGATAACAGTGATTCATCAGGGCTTACATTAATGATCAATCTACATCAACAATTGTTCATCAAGTGTTTTTCCACAGTTTAAACTAAGATTATAAAAAAAAAAATGGGTGTTAATGAGATTTATAAATATTTGATAAGTTTAACTTTACACAACAGAAGATAAAACAAAATTCAATCGGAAGAGTTTTCTGTCCCAATCATCTAAGTAAAAAGAGTCTGCTTGCCTTGAAAAATCAGCATTTTAAATCCTAACTTAAGATTCAACACCAGTTTCTGGATCTAGTAGGATATACACAAATGTTTCAAATATGTGGCATGCCCCAACTGATGAAGTTGACATTATTCTGCCGTCGGAAATGGCTTCATCTGACGGTGAGTAATATAAATGGTTATATTTACAATCGAAATGTTTAACTCAAATTCTGAATTCTTTCTGACAAAAGTACTTCAAGTAAATAATATATAGAGGAAACATACTGGAATGGGCAGAGGGTGATTGGGCAGGGGGGGGGTCTGTCAACATAAGTTTTGATCAAAAGCTGCAGCAACCAAACAGAGAGAGGAAGATCATTCTCTGTTGGAAATTCTGCAAGTGAACAAAAGTACCGAGACGTTTGTTGTCTTGAAAGACTCACATTTAATTTACTTTGTCTATACAAGCAGACTCTTTTCTTTTCAGTCTGTGTAAAAAAAAAAAGACCAAGAAAATAATAGACATTGCACACGAGTGTCTCTAACGCAAAGATCCAGCACTATCAAAAATAAGATGAATTATACATCTGAGGGAAGTAAAAAAAAAAAACACTTTATAAAATCAACAAGAATAAGACTTTCCGTTTGAATAACTTGTTGAGTGAAGACAATAACTAAGAATTTCAGACAAAACTATGAAAGCTGAAAATGACCAAAATAGAACGATGATAAAAACGGCAAATATAAGGATACTAATTCAGGTAAGTTGAGGAATAATGAGAATAACTTATCTGAGAATTAATGACAGACGTTTGCGCAAAAATGAAGGGAAAAATGAATGCAAAAATGAAGGGAAAAATGAATGCAAAAATGAAGGGAAAAATGAATGCAAATTTAAGGGAAAAATGAATGCAAAAATGAAGGGAAAAATGAATGCAAAAATGAAGGGAAAAATGAATGCAAAAATGAAGGATATAGTTTACAGTTTTGTGGTACAGGGAAAGAAACAAAATGGAGTCCCAGTGTAAGAATTAAAACTGTCATATTCTCAATTAATAGATAATTTCATGACCCAACTAAAATGGCTGAAAAGAACAAGAGAGAAATAAAAATTATCATGACAGCAGAAGTGGATTTCTGTCCTCAGGGAAGATTTGAGAACTTATTTGGTAGAATCTTTGGCATTTTCTTGTTGTTTTTCTTGTGTGTTTAAAATAAAACCAATAAATAATGATTTTTTAATAAACGTGTTACATGATCAGTAAATAATTCAAGATCAACAGATTAATTAGAAAAAATGTCTCAAGAAACAATGATTCCAATTTTTCTTTGGAAGCTGTTCAATGAGCCGCACTCGTTTCAGCCTGAAAAATAAGTCCTTACTATCTAAGCCAATGAAATAAAATTCATGGGACATTGATCTTATAACCAATAAACTAATGAAAATTTATGGGTTATTGATTTTACAATCAATGAAATCAAAGTAAATTCATAGCTGATTGGTTTTATAAGCAATGAAATGATCAATATTCATACTTGACCTGTGTCCTTTGGCATTCAGTCAATGTCTACAAAGGGTTTTTTTGATAAAATTCCAAAAATTAAACTTTCTAAAATACAAGAACAATAATAATAAAACTAGATTACCTTTACTATCAAAACATGACTACAATATTTAAGCAATTTTGTAATTATAGTGTACTTATAAAATATCAAAACCTTAATGTTGTTTCTCTTTTGCAATTTCTTCTTTCTCTTTAATAATTTCCATCATTTATTTGCCATGTCCCTTCAGGATGTTTGGTAATCATGACTCTTAAGAATTTCCTGTCTCTTGACACTTTACTGTCCTTCTTGCTTGTGAAAACTGAATCGGCTCAGAAGACAGTCAATCAGTTATGCTTTCTACAGAAACCAGAAAATGGTTCTAAATGCAGAAAAATAAAATAAAAAATCCTTCATCAAAGATATTTCACTGGTCTTCAAACAAATCTGTACAAATAAAAAAAAAACTCAACCCAGATATACCCTCTCCTAAACTCTCTCATATATATATATATATATATATATATATATATATATATATATATATATATATATATATTCTTTGTAATCCCTGGTGTTGGTATCATATAAAGCTGCAGGATCATGTAGTTTGAAATATGTGTACTTAGGCAGCATCCTTTTTAATACAACGTGTTTAAAAGAAAGGATGCTGCCTAAGTGTGTATATATATATATATATATATATATATATATATATATATATATATATATATATATATATATATATATATAGACAATATTAGTGGTAAATATACACATACATATACAATCATATATACACATACATAGATGTATAAAAATAATTCCAAGAGGATATGATCCAGGTAGAACTCGATGTCCAGGACAGAGTAAGGATATAATAAAAAGACTTAAACACTAATATTCCATGGTCATAATTTATTCCATTGGAATCGTAAGAACGATCCAATTCATCAGACCTACAGATTCAAAAAGAAAACAGAAAAAATGACTCCGGGAAAAATTAGTGAGAGTATGTGTGAGAGTGTGGGAAGACCTGAGATCTATATAGAGGGGTAACAGACGAGAGAGGCAGGGAGGTCCGAAGGTGGAGGGGGGCATTAAAATTTAACAGAGAGAAGATTTAAAGAATATATTGCTGCTTTCCACTACAAGTTGAGCTCTCTTTGGTATACTTCCAGTTAAACCACTTGTATTCTAACCTATTCAGATTGGGATGGATAAATTTACTCCGGATTACTCTTTGAAAAATATCCCTTATCCTTCACTGCATCTTTTTCCGTCTGCCTTACAGACAAAATCATTGACCTCATTAGAAGAATGAGATGGAAAGCCTTTTTCTACAGCAATCCCAAGGGTGACCTAGAGCTAAATCCTGATACATACAACCTGAAATCACAGAAAACTCCACCATGTAGCAAGCCACTTGAACCGTTCGAACGCGACTTGATCGATTTAATTCGAAAGTGTAAGTTCAAGAACGATACCAACTACTTCCAAGCTCAAATTGGCAGAGACATCAAAAATATTAAGAACTCCAGTAAATTATGGATTAAGGCGGACAAATCCAAAAATTTCTATAAAATTAAACCCTCCGAATATGACAAACTCGTTGCTGATAAAATTACCAGCTCTTACAAAAAAAACAAAGACAATAGGACCTTATCTTCTATAAATGAGGACATCTGCAAATTTGCTAACAAATTCGGAGTTGCTGACAGAATGGGTAAATTTAATGTGAAAGACGCTTACATTCTCTTCAAGGACCATAAGCCCAACTTTGCCAATAACTTGCAGTCCCGTCTTATCAATCCCTCCAAATCTGAGTTGGGATTAATTTCCAAAAGGATTATCAAGAGGATTACTTCATGTGTCCTGAATAAACACCCAGCCAACCTTTGGAAAGACTCAGCTGATACAATCAAATGGTTCCGAGAGATCCCCAACAAAGAAAGAGCTACTTTCATCCAATTTGACATCTTGGATTTTTACCCTTCTATTTCGGAGGAGCTTTTAATCAACAGCCTCAATTTTGCTAAGGGATATACCGAAATAACGGATAGTGATCTAGAAATTATTTTGGCATCAAGAAGATCCATACTTAAATACAATGACGCTAATTGGGTGAAGAAGTATAATGAAAGTTTCGATGTACCTATGGGAGCTTTCAATTCCGCCCAAATTGCAGATGTAGTGGGCATATATATCCTAGATACCTTAAGTAGAATAGTTAGCCTCAACCAAGTCGGGCTTTATAGAGACGACAGTCTAATCTTCGTCCCTAGTAGTAATGGCCCCTTAACTTCCAGCTTACATAAGAAGGGCGTCAGAGCCTTCAAACACCTAGGCCTTAAGATTGAAATATCTTCCAACCTGAAAATTGTTAACTTTTTGGATATTACTCTTAACCTATCAAATGATACATTTAGACCTTTCCATAAACTGGATCAGACACCCCTATATATCAACATCCACTCTAACCACCCTAAATCTGTGATAGACCACATCCCCAAAACCGTGAATACTAGAATAAACAAGCTATCTTCTAACCATAGAATTTTTGAAGAGAATAAATTTACATACAACCAGGCCCTCAAGAATAGTGGTTTTAGACAAGAATTAAACTTTAACAGAGAACTAACAAATCAAAATATTAAGAATAGAACTAAATACAGAAAGAGGAAAGTAATATGGTTTAACCCACCATATTGCAAGCTCTCTAAAATTGATATAGGTAGTTTCTTCCTTAGATTAGTAGATAAACACTTTCATAGTAAACATCCATTACATAAAATTTTCAATAGGAAGACACTGAAAATTAGTTACTCATGCATGAATAATATAGAGAAAATTATATCTTCCCATAATTGTAGAATACTTAGAAACTACCACAATAACGTAACTCAAACGAGTGACCCCACCTGCAGTTGTAGGAATAAAGACCTTTGTCCTATCGGGGGTAAGTGCATGTATAAAAACGTAGTGTACGAGGCAACTATCTTCCCCGAAGAAAACAGAAACGAGAAGAAAAGATACATAGGTATATCCGCTGGTGATTGGAAGCAACGTCTATACAGCCATAGGCACTCCTTTAGATACAGATACCTCAGAAACCAAACGTCCCTATCCAAACACTACTGGGATCTGGTGGATAGAGGTCTAACCTCACTTTTCGAATGGAGATACTTGTCAAGAGCTAGCACACCTAATAACTTCCGTGATCGGTATAATAAGATTTATTATTGGCATTGAAAATGGTGTCAATCTCAGACTGATGTCAATAAATCACTCAAAGGGAAAGAGTCTTGGGAAAATCTGAGCACAGAATTCCTTTGTTGACAGAAGCTTCCAGATTAAATCCCAGTCCTTTCAGATTGAATAATACAGAACTGTCGTGCCAAATTTCCAGCCAAAATTCACATTTATCAATCAGCATCAACATCTTGATTTCATCATGAGATCAATTAAAAATGCCATTCTCATTTCAATTTCTGGATTCATGAACATTGACTGAAAAATTGGGAACACAGGCAAAAATGATGAATCTGCATTTTCATCTGGCATTCTGACAGAAAACCAACAAAGTCTGAATGATATCTATGTTGCCTTTGTCTAATGGTAAACATTGTTCTGGAGTTCCACTCTGAAACCACACATGGTCACAGGATCCTTATTTGATGAAGGCTTTTATTCACAACACATGTGTTGTTCTTACAAAACTATACATTGCCTATTAATTCAGTTTTTTGCCCTGACAAATGAAGTAGGATTTAAATAATTGTTGGGTAACTTTTTTCTTACTTGCTTTTTTTTTCTTTCTTAATTGCCATATGCTAAGAAGCTTGTCTACAAAGACAAGAAGTAAATTTGACATGAAAAAATAGTCAAGACATTAGGAAATTAATTTGTTACAGTAATATTCTCTTGTAAAAGACTTCAACAGAAATTATTGACAAGAAATCTTGACTAGAAAGGCTGGACTAGAATGTGCTAAAACAAACTGTGTTTCAGAGTATGGTAACATCTTTAGCTTTGAGTACTTCAGATTCTGAGGTTTAGTTATCAGAAGACGGAAGGATTTTTACCCAGAGATTGCCAAAATCTATTTTTTTTTTGCCATAAAATAAAAACATTTGTTTGGATAATTACTTAATTTTCTTGCTGTATTCCTGTGAAGTACAGGGTTTAATGAACACACGTCATAAATGAATGAATTCTGGTCTCAAAAACCAAAGATTGTCATTGATCAAACAGAATTGGATAAAATATTTGTTAAGGACAAAAAATCTATATACTGTATATACTTACATATCATGCGTCTTTTGAAGACCTAATTTTGAAGCTAAATTTAAGGGGGTTGCATCATACATAAGATATAAAATTAGCGTATATACCGCTGGCCCTGGCTATGCCATTGATCAAACTATATATCCATTTACTGTAGTCAAATTAGCTTAAACATTAGGTCTTCAAAAGTCACATGATACGTGAGTATATATGGTAACAGAAACAAATCTTTATAATCAAAGTGGAGTGAGATAAAAAGTGGGTGATCAGTTTTATATTGTTCTTTAATATTAAATACATCCTCCATTTCTTGGCCATAGTAGATTCCCAGATGAAATTCCAAAACATTCTTATAGGTACTCCAATGAAAGGATAATAGTAAGTGAGGGATCAATTTTGCATTGTTCTTTAGTATTAAACTAATCCCCCATTTCCTGGCTACTGTATATGCTATCCATCTCTATAATCTAGACAGGATTTAAGTAACTTTCAAAAAATATTCTTATAGGTTGTTTTGTAATATATATTGTATATACTTGCATATCATGTGACACTCCTGGCCCTAGCTATGCCACTGACCAAACTATATAGCCATTTACTGTAATCAAATAGCTTCAAAATTAAGTCTTCAAAAGTCACATATGTGATATATATATATATATTGTAAACAGAGCATTTACTTAAATATTTGTATCTATAAAAAGAATGTATAAACATAAACATGTCTTAAAATAATTGTCGGACTTTGTCCATTTCATAATGTGTGACATCATTCGATTACATTTGGATACGCATTGAGTAGATATGAGATATGAATGTACGTGAGAGAATCATGGAAGATTGTAGTTTAAAAGCTGTAAAATCGACCTTGCTAACTGAATGCTCCACTGTGGCCCAATCAGTTACAGGCACGTCAGGTTATATGATGGTTTCGTATAGGATACAGGTTCGATTTTGGTTGGAAGACGAATATTTTCTAAGAAAATTTCTCGTACATTCAGACCGGTAAATGTTTAATACTGTTTATTACAAACAGAGCATTTACTTAAATATTTGTATCTATAAAAAAGAATGTATAAACATAAAGAATATCTTAAAATATATATATATATATATATATATAAATATAAAAGTGAACACAGAAGTCAACACTTAGAGGCGACAGTCTGTTTCATGCTAGATGCAATCGTCAGGCCATGAGTGCTTTCATTTTTCTCGGCTATTTATATATACGGGTCAGTGGTGCATTGTGGGTAGTCTATTTTGGCGGTTATTTTACCGGAAGTCGTTTATTTGTTTATTTATTTATTTGTGTCAAATTATTTTGCTTGTTTTTATTTTTATTTTTTATCTCATATATTTATTTATTTTTTTATTTTTATTTTAATCGGTGTTTTTATTAACGTAGTAAAAATTTGTTTATATTGCTTATTTAATAGTTTTGTTTTGGTTCAGGAAGATAAAGCTATTTATTCAATTTTGGGGTTGATTTTTGTAGTTTATTCTAACTATTATTTTGGCGGGAACAGTTTTTAATTTGTTTATTACTTCATGTATTTATTTGGATTGATTATCAGGATCAGTTTATTAGTTTATTTATTTGGATGGATTTAGATCAATTTATTTTACTTGTTATTATTTATTTGTTATACTGCATATTTTCTCTTTTCGATTTTTAAGTAACGTAGTATTTTTTTTTCTTTTATCATTATATAACAGTTATAGCTATGTTTTTCGTCCGATTTTTGGTTTGATTTTTATAGTCTAACTAATATTTTGGTCATCATGCTTTGCTAATTTGTTTATTATTTACTTTATTTATTTGGGTTCATTGAAGTAGATTTTCTAGATGTTACCTTCAACCTAAGAAAAGGCACATACAAACCATACGCAGTATGTTACACAGTAACAATACTCAAAAACAAACAATATTGAAACCACTACTTGAATTTCATGAGGTCAGAGGGGAAGAGAGTAAAACAAAACAACACTCATTCATAGGGATGGGGAGGAGAAAATCAGCAAGAAAAAAAAATAACATCTGTGGTTGTATATACATAGCCCAGGCAAGTCTAATCAAATTGAACGAGAGGGAAAATCACTAGTCTGGTGGCAGATGGTACAGTAGGTATTTAATATCTGCTTACACCTATAAAATAAATCAGAATTTTATTTAACAGTCAAACATTACTGCTAAGCTTTAATCTTGCTAACTTTTCTTCAAGACATAATCTATGCATATCCAAATTATTTTTATATGTTTTATTTTTTTATGAATTTTAAAGTTATTCATTTCTTTATTTCTACCTACTTCTCTTAATTTCCCACTAATACACTAACAGTGCTGTAACATTTTCAGATGTTCTATGATTAAAACTCATATGATAAAAGCATATGGTTATAATACCTATTTTTCCATTCATTCTCAGTGGCTCCTATGTAGAAACTCTCCTTGTTAGCACTAGTCCTATTTGTTATTTCTGTTTTAGCCAGATATAATAGCTGGCCACTTGTATTCGAGGATACCCGTCTATTAGGGCAGCTAGCCAATCCCTGCTGCAGACGTTCTCTCAGACACATTTGTGTTTATTCAATACCCACAGAGCCAACCTGTGGTTTAAACTGCAGCTATGTTGAGCAGACCTTAGTTACAGTTTCTGGGAGAGCATGTTATCTAGCATGATCAACAATCTGAACAAGGCCAGCACACTAAAACCCTCAGTCACGATGACTTGTGACTTTGTGCTAGCACACCTATCAATGGCCCCCAAGAGTCCTGTCTACCTAATTTCACTTACAAGACTTGGGTCAATCCATGATATAAATTTAGAACCGAGTTATCTCCCTTTCTTTTTATCAGAAATTGTAAGTGAATGATGACGAATCAAGTTTGGATAGTAATGGTCTGAAAGAGAGCTCCGTTTGGCTCGTTGGTGAAAAGTGAACAGAATGTATCTACCCAGTTTTAATGTTCTAATTGGCTGAAGAAAAATTAATGAGAAGCTCTGATAAATGAGACAAGAGAATTCATTTGACAAGACTAAGAAAAATCTATATACTTAGGCAGTGAGCACAGAATTAGAGCCAGCAAGAGTCAGTCAGGGTTTGTAAAACAGTCTGAATTAGACAGGTTAACAGCAGGAGGAAATCTAAACAACAGACAAAGCCAAGAAAGACATGAAACATGAACATATATCCAGGGGCCTCCATTTATCAACCTCATTTTTTTTTTTTTTTTGACAAGCATACTTCTTTTTCTATATGCTTTTTCACTTCCGAACGTTGGCGATCATGGCTCTCCACAACCTCATTTTTCACTTCACAAGCATACTTCTTTTTCTACATGCCGTTTCCCTTCTGAACGTTGTCGATCATGGCTCTCCACAACCTCATTTTTCACTTCACAAGAATACTTCTTTTTCTACATTCCGTTTCCCTTCTGAACGTTGGCGATCATGGCTCTCCACAAACTCATTTTTCACTTCACAAGAATACTTCTTTTTCTACATGCCGTTTCCCTTCTGAACGTTGGCGATCATGGCTCTCCACAACCTCATTTTTCACTTCACAAGAATACTTCTTTTTCTACATGCCATTTCCCTTCTGAACGTTGGCGATCATGGCTCTCCACAAACTCATTTTTCACTTCACAAGCATACTTCTTTTTCTACATGCCGTTTCCCTTCTGAACGTTGTCGATCATGGTTCTCCACAACCTCATTTTTCACTTCACAAGAATACTTCTTTTTCTACATGCCGTTTCCCTTCTGAACGTTGGCGATCATGGCTCTCCACAACCTCATTTTTCACTTCACAAGAATACTTCTTTTTCTACATTCCGTTTCCCTTCTGAACGTTGGCGATCATGGCTCTCCACAAACTCATTTTTCACTTCACAAGCATACTTCTTTTTCTACATGCCGTTTCCCTTCTGAACGTTGTCGATCATGGCTCTCCACAACCTCATTTTTCACTTCACAAGAATACTTCTTTTTCTACATGCCATTTCCCTTCTGAATGTTGTCAATCATGGCTCTCCACAACCTCATTTTTCACTTCACAAGCATACTTCTTTTTCTACATGCCGTTTCCCTTCTGAACGTTGTCGATCATGGCTCTCCACAACATCATTTTTCACTTCACAAGCATACTTCTTTTTCTACATGCCGTTTCCCTTCTGAACGTTGTCGATCATGGCTCTCCACAACCTCATTTTTCACTTCACAAGAATACTTCTTTTTCTACATGCCGTTTCCCTTCTGAACGTTGTCGATCATGGCTCTCCACAACCTCATTTTTCACTTCACAAGAATACTTCTTTTTCTACATGCCGTTTCCCTTCTGAACGTTGGCGATCATGGCTCTCCACAACCTCATTTTTCACTTCACAAGAATACTTCTTTTTCTACATGCTGTTTCCCTTCTGAACGTTGTCGATCATGGCTCTCCACAACCTCATTTTTCACTTCACAAGAATACTTCTTTTTCTACATGCCATTTCCCTTCTGAACGTTGGTGATCATGGCTCTCCACAACCTCATTTTTCACTTCACAAGAATACTTCTTTTTCTACATGCCATTTCCCTTCTGAACGTTGGTGATCATGGCTCTCCACAACCTCATTTTTCACTTGACAAGCATACTTCTTTATCTATATGCTGGCTCCCTTCCAAATGTTGCCGATCATGGCACTCCACTACCTCATTTTGTCATTTGACAAGCATACTTCTTTTTCTACATGCCATTTCCCTTCAGAAAATTGGCAATCATTACTCCCCACAACTTCCTGTCCTTTGTAGCTCTCAAAAAATGTTTCATTTCAGACAAACCATGCTCCACCATCCATTCATTCATTCAAGCTTGCCACGTAGATTATACATTGTTTCCCTCTGTCTGTCTTGCCTTCAATCTGTCCTGTGAGTATCAAATTTTCCAAACCCTTCTTCCTCATTATGTGCCCTAGAAATTCCTGACGTTAAATATAGATGTTCTTTTTTAATCCATTGTTTTTAGAATTTTGATGTTACTCACATGTTCAGTCCAATGTAAAACATGTAAATAGTTACAATTAAAAATATAGACAAATCCAGAAGAAGGCCGGAGCATACAACAGCCAAAATGTCATGAATATGACAATAAAGATGAGAACCATAGTCACAACAATGTAAATAATGTAATAGTGTATAATGCCTTGTCTTAGAAATATAGACAAAGTCTAAAGCCAGCATAACAATGAATGCAACAACAAAAGAAAGTACACTAATGCACCCAGGAATACTTTCTCTCGGTTCAACTACAAAGTTTCAAAGTACCTTAATGAACATCTTCTTTCCATTATTGTTAAAAAAGATAATGACATTGTCAACAAAATTAGCGAACCTGTGGAACAAGTTGGCAATTATGTGCCTGAACAAAACATGCCACTTATTACAGTGAAGAACCATGTCACCTGATTGATTATTTTTCAAGAAACATTTTTCCTCAACACCACAATCATGTCTCCTCTGTTATTCTAAAAAAAATTTTTTGTTGCCGCAAAATTTACAAGAAAATTAACAAATTTTTTTAAAGTTCACAAAACATTTTCCAATGTCTATAGATTGTTGTTCTTGCGGATGTGGGCAGTAATGGAAAGGGTTTTCTTCTTTATTTATTATTTTGTCCCTATTCTTTAGCCTTTCTGTATCATGTGAAGTTTTAAAATGAAATATTTTTATTATTCATTTATAAGCTGAATATTTGTTCATAGATTGAATATTGCCACCACATTTGGTCTGGTGCTTCTGTTATGTATTTAGAGATTTTTGATAAAATGCAAAAATGAATCTGCAATGTTATTGGCTTGACCTTGCATCTCAGCTTCAGTCTCTTTCCCCCTGCTGTAATGTAGCTCCAGTGTGTCTTTTCTATTGATATTTTCATGGCAATTGTTCTGATGAACTTTTCTCTATGCTTCTTAGATTCTATAAATTTAAGCGCAGTACTAGATTGGCGGAAAAGTCTAATAATTTTGCAGTTGAAATTGCTCAATACAAATGTAAGTTCTATGTTGACAGTTTCTTTCACTCTTCTTGTTTGTAGAACTTTCTTGCAGTTTCTTACTTTCCAACCAATTTTGATGTTCAAAAATTTTAATGCAATGCTAATCATTATCTTCTATTTTCTTAATTCTTGTTCTTTTATTGTCCTCTCTCCTTAATAATGTTTTTTCTCATATTCTCTCACACTCACTAACCACTTGTGTCTTAGTAACTTTATTATTACCTTGCTTAGAGTGAAATTATTATATATATATATATATATATATATATATATATATATATATTCATTTGTATGGATATTAGTTTGTAACCCTGGTTTTCATGCTTCTGCGATCATCAGACAAACTGATTTATTTTTTTAAAAAATGGATCTATTTATGCTTATTTGTGTTTGATTATGTTTCATGGTGGGGGAATAGAATGACAATTTCATATATATATATATATATATATATATCGTCTGTATATATCGTCTCTTCATCTAACTTAAATCTAATATAAATATGTCTCGATTAACCATCTCCTGAAGAAGGTCTATTTGACTGAAACGTCTGACGTCGACAGAATAACAAAAACAAAATAAAAAACAGTAAACTCACATATTCGGATTTTGCTTTGTCTTTTCCACATTTTCATCATATTAATATATATATATATATATATATATATATATATATATATATATATATATATATATATATATTGTTTATATGGGTATGTTTGTGTGAACTAAAATGCATACACTTTTATGTATGTGTATCTGTGTATGTGAAAGTGTCATCCCAAACAAACACAGAAGAAAATTACTCCCCCCCACCAAACATGTCACAGACATACAAGTGAATAAGTTAGCTCTATCACTGATATTGAGCACTTTTCACTAAGTACTGTGCATATAATATGTGTATGTGTGTGTTTACTCTAAGTTCAATTTAGTCTGCAAGTCCATTAAAAAGCCAATTTTGCCCACTTCCAAAAAAGATTTGCCAACTCCTATTTTAGTCAATAATTGTATTTTGCTTCTTTCAGCTTTTATATAACAAAAGACACAAAAGGTAGTTTTTCCTGAAAAACAAATTTACATTAAGTAATTAACTAAATGTTCTCAATCAGTGAATGAAAGCGAAAAAGAAAAAAAACATTCTAAATCTAGAAAAAAAAAACAGAAAATTTCAAGGAATTAAAAAAAATGCTAAAATTTTAAAAGGATCTGAAAATAAAAACAAAAAAAGTTTTGTTTAATCTATACATTTAATAGTCCTGTTCTAGCAGTAACATTTTTATTAATTCTTCACTACTGATAATCCCTTTCTTTATAAAAAAAAAATATGAGCAACGTATTCAGATAATTCATATAATGGACCATATTATACGACATTTAATAATAAAATTGTTTCCAATATATTTTCCATATTAAGATTGTTTCCAATTTTTATTTCCATCTGTTTCACCTGTCATAGTATTTAATCATTGAATTACATTTTCTTTATTCACATCAATGATATTTTATAGATTACATAAATAATTAATTTTTAAGTGAAAATGATAAGTAAAGAAATAAAAAAGATTTATATTCTTCATTGAAGAGATTATGACTGGTTTTTTTTTTTAATCCGGATTAATCAGGATTTAGTTTTGAAAGTATTGCATCTGAACTAAATCTAAAAAACATTTGGAAATTTAAAAAAAAAAAAAAAAGATTTTGAAAAGAAGAAACAAAGGAACAAATTCTTAAATTCTAAGAGGGTGGGTAAAGGAGAGCAGAGAGAGACACACAGAGACACACATAGATACATACAGAGACAGAAACACAGAGAGATGGAAAGAAAGAGAGAGACACACATAGATAAATACAGAGACAGAAACACGGAGAGATGGAAAGAAAGAGAGAGACACACATAGATAAATACAGAGACGGAAACACAGAGAAATGGAAAGAGAGAGAGAGACACACATAGATACATACAGAGACAGAAACACAGAGAGATGGAGAGAGACACACACACATACATACAAGAGAAAGAAACAGAAACTTTGGTAGAACAATATATACAGTGATTGACATGGTGAAATACAAAATGAGAGAGACACACAGTAACACAATGAGAGAGAGACACGTAAGAAGGGACATACACATACAAAAATTAAATAGGATGAAGGAAACTGAGAATGAAAGAGAGAGGGGGAAAAGGACACACAACCACAGAAGCCATTGCACAAATCTACAAAGTCTTTGAATAGATTTTAGCTTGCAAGAAAAATACAAAGAAAAGTTGAAAGCCAGAAAAGACATGACGAAAGTAAACTGAAGAAAATATCAAATACGAAAACAAGTTAAAAATAAGATGCCAACAAAAAGTAGAGTCTTGGGAAAAAGGAAGTTGTCACTGAAATTCTGATGTGTCTCTGGTCCCCCAAACACATTAGCATTAGTTAAAAGCCTTCAGACACGAGTAACAAGGCAGATAAAGTTCCATCAAGTTACACATACAATTAATTTCCTATTCAACCTATGGCAGCACGGGACCCAAGAGATAACAGATTTGGTCAAACAAAAAATACATCACACGCTGTTAATTAGATGAGATTCATAGAGTAATCACCAACTTCCTTCCCACAAGATTTCCTTTCAAGGAAGCCAACATCCCAAATGAAAAATATTTGTTGAGAACTGACTGAGAAAAATAAAAGAAACTAGCAAAAGTGTTTTAGTTGTCTGCTGCATTCATGGCGAAACTCATAAAAAACAAGTTTTTTTCTCCTCCCACCACACACACAAAAAAACATGGGAAGAGAAATGTTCAGGAATATCAATTCTCTTCAAAGTCACCTGCAACAATTAGAAATTTGATTATCCAACCAGAAGTCATAGAACAATTTCAACAATGCAAATCTGTCATTTGGTGATTTTGTGTTCTGAGCAGATAATTTGTCAATAGAAAAAGTTGAAGCAGGAGTGGGGCCTTCACAAGATGGTAAAAACATTTTACAACATCTTGTGGAGAGCTATTATCTACTTATAAGGGCAGCCATCTTGTATTGACTGCAGTCATTGACTTAAAATACAATTTAGCTACATAAAGAAATCTCAATCTCACAACAACAACAATTCTAAATACAGCATTTACAAAAGGAGACAATTATTTCACAAAGTTAGCTAAAGAATTAATACATTAATATTTCTAAATGATCATCAAGACAGGTGAGTACTACCCCCGACCAAGGGGAGCCTGATTAGGGGCCAGTGCTTTGTGACCCTAGCTATCTTATCAATGTTTGCTTTTTTTCTACCTACATTTATATATTTTTTGAAATAAGCTAAGCACAACTGACTATTAAGGGATGAAACTATTTGCAGATTTTGATGTAATTCTCGGCTCTTTTTTTGTTTTCTCTTCCTAATCCATGAATTTGTTTCACTCATGCTAAGTCTTGAAAACAAAAACAAAAAAAACCTACATAAAATTCACTGTATTTTATCCATAAAGTTGAAGGTGTTAAAATTATTCAACTTTTTAACATGAAAAATCTCAAGTTAAAACATTGCTTCAACTTGATGGAATGATCTGTTATTACGTGTCTCTAATTTGTATTTAGATACATTGGATTTATTTTCAATTTTTCTAGTTGAATTGTTCACCTGTATTGCATAAGATTCATTATTGATTACAATAAAATTAGTATTTTATAGAATACTACCTTATGAAAATTGAGTAGTGTGGACCCATATCATAGATTAGGTGGGGGCACAAAACCCTTGCACTGACCCTGACAATAATAATTCTTCAAGACATCAGTTTTTAAAACATATCCAGTTGTTATTTAACATAAACAGTCAGGAATTCCTCATGCCAGAAAAAAAAACAACACATTTGAATGACATTATTATTTTCTTAATTTCAGAATTGTTTTGTAATAATTCCTTTTCATTTTTATTAATTAGTTGCATATATAATCTTATATATATATATATATATATATATATATGTGTGTGTGTGTGTGTGTATGTATATATAATTTATTTTAGGATATTACACCAAAAATATGTGAAAATCACTACACAATTACAGTCGTATTCAATGTATATGAACACATACCATTGGGTGGTTGTTAATTACTGGTGATTGAACAATTTATTTAGATTTAAAAGCAAAATACAACAACTTTTTATGAAAAAAAGGGGTTTATAAGGTTTGTGGTCTTTACTCTGATCAAACAATCAAATGGAATTCAAATTAAGCAAAGAAGCAAAAATTTTAAATTATTTTTTATAAATGGGATGTGACTTGTAGATTGGCAGCTAACAGCAGCCAGACATGAACAGGGATACACAGGGTTACATAAATTATACAAACCAGACAATGCAGTTTTCTAAGAAATAAAAGTAGGGGTGGGTGAGAGGTAATTTAAGAAAATGTTAAACAAGTTATAGGTTTTGTGAATTTCCGACAATTTCTTTTTGTAGTTGATAAATAAATGGCTTCTTTAAGAAACTAATAAATAATTTAATCATTGCATATTAATTTACCAAATAATTCTATATGCTTAAATGTTTTTTAGAAGCTTTTATCTCATTTTAAGCTTTAGATTTTCTTCTTACTATTTGTGTGTGTGTGTGTGTGTTTGCGCACATTGTTTGGAGTTAAAGGTGGGGGCATAAGGTCAGAATTAAATTAACTTCCAAAAAGAGGTATCAATTTTTTTTTAAATTTCTCTAATAAGTCATTTTTATCACAAGTTACCAACCATCACCTGAGGAAGTACAATCACAGTACTGAAACATGAAAGCTTTTGTGTAGCGATGTAAAATCTTTTTATTATAATCTCCTATAATAAAAATATTATAATAATATTTTGCTCTACTTTATATTGAGCATTTTTTAAAAAAAGTAACTGTGGATTTTTACTCCATCTGTTCTTTATCTTATTTGAAAATTATATATATATATATATATATATATATATATATATATATATATATATAAACCCATGACCTGCAAACTTTATTTCGTGTCCAATTCTTTGGATGTGAACCAGATGTCCACAAAAATAAATAAAACAAATAAATAAGCATTATCGCTAAACAAAATAATAAATACCCAGTAGGTATATGTGTGTGGAGCCTACAAAAAGAGGAGTAATATATGATCACATAAGACATAAAACTGGAAGTCACCATACAGTGTTGAATTCTATGCCTGCATTTTATTTAGTCATACACATGCAGTTACATTGCACCCAACACCCAGTGATAAATGCACATGCAGTTCAATATGTTGCTTTCATGTTACAGTAAATCTTTTCTCACCATAATAGATGCTGTTACAAATATTTTCAAACTTGTTCCTTCTTTTTCATTAGTGTCAAATAACTGTTATGTTTTGTGGTCTTCGATCTCAGAATCTGTGGTTAATTATCTTCGACAAAAAAAAAACAATTCCATTTAAAAAAAGAAAAGAAATCATTTTCTCTTCTTATTTTTAGTCTCAACAACTTGATCAAGAGGGGAAAAAAAAAGTAATTATTCAAACAATGTCGATCACTGATTCTCAGCCTCTCTTTATTCAATCATCCATTTCATGAGGTCTTAGGCCACTCAATCATGGCAACTAATAAGATTAACTGTATTCTCAAATTAAAACATCAGAATATCTCAAAAGTGAAAATAATCACAGTTTGTGCTCCAGTAAATTTTAAAAGTCAATCTACTAAACTCATCTTGTCCACCTCTTCAGCACAAACTGAGAAAAAAACTTTGTTATCGATTCCAAAAATAAACATACATAACAAAGAATTCTGAGAAAAAATGTAAAATTAAAAAAAGAAGGTAGTTATGTGGAATTGTGTATTATTAAGCCAAAATTCACTCAAGGCAAAGATGTCAAAATGAAATGACTATGAAATTTCATGTTGGTAAAGATTTTATAAGACTGTAGATAGAAAAGAAAAGCTTACATCTTCCCTTTTGAAAAAGCACCAGTCTTCCCTTTTGAGACCGTCCAAGTCTTCCATTTAGAGAGCGTCCAAGTCTTCCATTTAGAAAGCGTCCAAGTCTTCCATTTAGAGAGCATCCAAGTTTTCCATTGACTCATAAATAAGAGTTTGTCGTTACTTTGACCTTATTCAAACAGCGGACCATTATTGTGGTTTCGTATATGTGTTGTTTGATTTATTAAAATTGCCATCTTTGATAATGGCTTATGTAAGCCGAAAGCTTAGATTGGATTGAAACATGTGTCAATATGGTGTTTTCCTTTCGTCTTTCAACGATAATGTGATTAAGCTTATCAGACAATACGAAAGGAACATACTTAAAATAAATAGACTAAATTTGTCTATATTATTTAATGAAACAGGCATTAATGAAAAATTGCTGTCAAAATATATATGTATATATATATATATATATATATATATATATATATATAAGTATACCATAGCATATCTGGCAAAGACACCAACTCTGAAACATTTTAAACCTCAATGAGACAACAACAAAGCAGAAGCAATAATTCCAATTTACATTATTCAGACTGTTAATCTCATCTTCATTGCCATATTCACAATATTTCAGCCATTGTATGCCCTGGCCTTCTTCGATTGGAATTTCGAACCAAACCCTTTATTTCGTCCACCGGGGTAGATTGTTCTAGTTCTACATGCCATGCCTCTTCTGAATGTCTCAGTTATTTCCCTTTAAATCAACTCTCCAAGTATTTTGATTCATCCACTAGAACATGTGTCCTTGAGACATGGTACATCGAACTAGATCAATCTACCACGGTGAAAAAAATAAAGGGTTCAGTTTGAAATTCCAGTTACCTGAAGAAGGCCGGAGCGTACAACAGCTGAAACGTTGTAAATATGACAATGAAGACGAGGATAACAGTCTGAATAATGTAAATAATCATAATACCTCATCTCAGAGATATAGGCAGATATTAAAGAAAAATTCCAATCACCTGATGAAGGCAAGAGCATACAACGGCCAAAATGTTGTGAATATGCCAATGAAGATAAGGATAACAGTCTGAATAATGTAAATAATCATAATACCTCATCTCAGAGATATAGGCAGATATTAAAGGAAAATTTCCAATCACCTGAAGAAGGCCAATCTATTTAATATTTTCCTGAACTATGCTCTGCATATATACAGGCACAAATTTAAAGTAATGGGCACAGATCATTTAAGCATTTCATACCACATCCCAAATAAATCTACTAGTAGAAGACAACAATCCTGCTTTCACTCTTGAGTCTAATGTACTGATGATGAAGGGGGGGGGTATGCTGGTGACATATTTATTTACAGAATGAACAAGAATGACATTTAAAACAAAAAAGTCACTGAAACAATTTGTGCAGTGAGAGCATTGTGGTATATTGATAAAATACCAATCAGATCCAGTTTTCAATTCTTGTCTCTGCAATTTTTTACAAAACAGGTGTGCATTAGACCACAGCAGCCAGTTCTTGCTCATCTGGACATGCATCTATGCTATAATCTATGCATGGAGAGCAAACAACTTCACTCGGCCCCTTGTATTCCGACAAGGAAGAGTTACGGTCAGTGCATGCTAGGTTGGCTCACTCATGACACCAGCCCATCTTTCTAAAAGAAAACGTATTTGGGAATTGGGATGAAAGCAGCAATGACATCTAATCTGAATATGTTGGCATCTGACTGTTATTCTATCAGCATTGACGAGCTAATATTCTGAGATTAAAGTTGGGCTTTTCTTTATATATTAAAAATAAAAAGGCCTAGCTGAGTGCATAACTGGTTAATGGGAATTTTAGTTTGACAATCATGCCCTGCTTGCATACTTGACAGATTCTTCATCATCAAAACACTGACCACCTTTTTACAAACTAATTAGCCAAATTCAAAATCACATTATCTCAAAGTTTGATGGCATCCAGATACACAGGATCCACAAAGGGACTGAAAATAAAGACCGCAGGTAAAAAGATGGAAAATTGATAAAATTATAGAACTCAAAACACAGTCTAAATTTCTGAGATGAAATTTAGCCATTATTTGATGAATCACAAATTCACAAATCAGTCATCTTAACATTTTGATCACTGCCTTTCATTCAGTGAACTTTTCAATACTACTTCTGCTTTAATTATATCCATGGAAATCTTACTGTTAAAACTTTCTCCTTGCTTTTCCAAACAACAAATGCTTCTAAGATGGAAAATTTCAAGTTATAAAAACATTCAATTATTAGATGCAACATAAACACCTAAGGAAGAAAGCTGAATTGACCAAAACAGTCAATCCTGTTCACACTCCTCCCTGGTCTTTTAAACAGGAGCAGATGTTTTCATTTTTAATAAAAATGAACACGCTACCCCACCCCTTGGCTACCACCCCTTGTCTGAATGATTGGATTTCTCTGTATCCTTGGAAACAGTAAATTACGAATTTTTCTCTGCGGTTAAAACTCAGTAAATTTTTAAAATAATTTACTCCAAAACACTTACTTGAAACATGGTTATGATTGTGTAACGAAAAAAAACATATTTTAAATCATTAAGTTTTGCAACTTAAAAATTGTTCCTCATCAGGCAATGTTGGATAACTTATGATCTTAATTTATTCAACATTGCCTGATGAGGAACAATTTTTAAATTCCGAAACACAGAAATTTTTGTGTAGCAATGTAAAATATTATTATAATTTTATTTATTATATATCAGTTAAATATTTCCTATGCCCTTCAAGATAGCGTCTCCTGTGGTGAATGGTATTTCATTTAATATGGGCTGTTTATTTTGTATAATTATGGCTTCTAGAGTTTTCCAATCTTTTATTGCATTGCATGCTGCAGAGAATTTTGATGTTATCTACTAATATTTGTCTTATGTTGATAGTTGGTCTTTTGGTCAATTCTGATGCTTGATATGTGCATGGATTGCACCGAGTTTCAACAAGGAACAGGTCAATCGGTGTGAGAGCGTGGTGCATGTGTGGGTGCATGTGTGTCTGATGTAAGAATTTAATGCTATTTTTTGATTATTAATGTTGGAGATTGTTATGGTAAAAGACACCTAGTCTATAGATAATAGACTCTCCCATCTATTGTCAGTAGGAGTCGAATACGAAAAAGTAGTCAGCGACCACAACTCGATTACTCTGCGTAATACTGATTATTACAAGTTCCTAACGTTTTTGTACGTTGAACCTATTTCGGACGAATTTAGTCCAAATACAGTTTCCACTGAGGAAATAACTCTACAACAGAGATGCAATCTCCCAGGTGGTATGCAAATTCATAGACAACATTATTTTTGTCCCAGGTATGATTTTTGAGTATCTGTGTTGTTTGTAATAATTAGATTAGATGTTTTCAAGTTTTTATAATAGATGATAAACATGAATTAAGATAAATCATAGCTGTTTATTACAATCATTCAGTGATCCATGAATTATATTTTTAATTGGTTTCTCATCCTTTTTATAATTAGGATGCATACGATTATGATGGAATAAGTTAATGGCATGATTATTTTCGTTTTAATTAAGCATTATTTTTTTAAAAATTTCATTAAGGCTAATTTCATTTGTTCATTATAGGCATGCTTATATTTTTGATTAGAGTTTTTTTAATGTTGCTTCTTTCTTTAAATTGTGCTATATGTTTGAAGAAGAAATTATTTTGTTCTGTGGAATCCTATTTTTTATTCATTTTATTTTGTATCTGTGAGGACAATAATCCTAAAAAACACCTAAGATTTATCTTCTACTGCTAAAAGTCAGTTCTTTTTAATCAAATGTGTTTGGATGAATGCTTCCTGTCTGAATACACCTATTTCTTTTTTTTTTCTACATACAACTGAAATTGTGTACAATATCCTGCCCTTGTCAACCACCAACCAGGGGAGGTAACACAGTTTCACTAGCTAAGGTGGTACTGCCACCCTTGGCAACACCAGCAGCTTTTGTCACTGGACAGGGTATTAATTTTGTAGATGTGTCAGTTTCTTGTAATGTTTTTTTACAATTGCAACTGAGATTTTCAATGTCATGTTAAAAGTGTTTGCTTTTGATCGTTGACCAATACACCACATAATCATAGCGATTGTTATCAAATGCCATAGATTGGAAGGTAAACAAATGTAACATTGGGTTGTGAGCGTGGTTTTATTTAACTTTGTTTATTTTGGACCTTGACCAAATTCAATCACCATGTCTTGTTTACCCTTTGAACCCTATGTGGAGAAAAACTGGTTGTTTGTGCTTCCCAGGTGAACTCATCCCTATAATCCCCTGGGTTTTCAGGCTGGATTCTCCTTCTTGGAGATGAACTCATCAGCCAAGTCCCTCATCATTATGTGAAGGTGTAACTTCCTGACCTTGAACTCCTCCAGGTTCTGTCGATGGATTCAAGTCCATCTAGCGCCACTTTCTGCACCCCTTTATCTCAGTGCCAATCAGTCAGTGGAATTTCCTACAGCCATTGAAGGCTCTTCACTGGCTCCTCTTTGACTGCCGAGATCATGCCAGCCCAAATGCAGAAGTGAATCTCCCCGACAGAACTTGCAAGGAATGATAAGCACCAGTTTTTCTTGGGTTTAGGCTTCATTCTTGCACTTGTGAAGAGCTTATGGTCGCACTGCAGCAGTTCATTGGCACCAGAATGGTCATCCATGAACACTCTGGAAGGAGGAATGACCATTATTTCCTTAATCATCACTCCCTTTGCTGTGTCCACTGCACCCCGTAATATGAATTCGATGAATATAATGAAAAGAAGTGGTGAAATCACACACCCCACCATGATGCTGACCTCGAGGGCTTACCACTTGGTGCTGAAGTTACTAATGGTAACTGCATAAACACTGCTCTGAAATATTTCATTATTATTTCCGCAACCTTACAAGGGGAACTGAAAAATTCAAGGGATATTCAACTTAACTCATGAAGAACTGATCCATATGCATTCACAAGATCAAGCCAAATTACATGAGGCTCAGTTTTATTTTGTTTGGCTGATATGGTTGAGTTCCAAATCATGTGTGAATGCTCCAGACAGCAGGGGAAGCCAGGCATTCCAACCTTCTGGACAGCTGTGTTTATGTAATGGTTACCTAGCAGGGAGCATGTCATATGATGGGAAAGGAACCCAAAAAATATTTTCCCCCACTACATTCAAGAGAGAGATGGGGCGAAATTTCAATGCCTTTTGCATTCTTTTCCTTAGGCATCCAAATGCCATCCGCCAGGCATCATTCCATGCCTGCTGGAGGAGGATGGGAAGTTGCTTGCAGACATTTGGACAATTCTTATATAACTTGTAGGATATTCCATTTATTCCAGGTGCACTGCCGGCATAGTATTTTTGGATGAATTCCAAAATTTCCCTCAGCTTTTATCCACTGTCATTAAACATGGGTTCTGGATCTTTGGGCCTAGGAAGGTCATTAATAGGAGAGTTTGGAACATCTTTCCAAGCTTCAGAATACATCATCTTCAAGTGGTTCTTGAGTTCCTCCTGTGGTACGAGTTTGCTGCTCTTAATCACGATGAACAGCTCTGTAGCAAAAGGAAGGATTATTGTAAAATGATCTGAGACAATAATTTTTTATGCTGTTTTCTTTGGTTCTCAACTCTAGAGAGCACTAAGATCCTTTCTTTAATATCATTAAGCAGGTCCTTAAGGCTGACCCTCTCATGACTTGGCACTTCTTTGCGTCAGCATTTCACAACTCTCTGCTCTTAGTTTACCCTTCGGAATCTGTCATCTATTTGCTCACTTCTCTTCTTTCCTATCCACTCTTGCAGTTGCCACATCAGACCACTCAAGACAAACCTCATGCACAACTCTGCAGAAAGATCTGATCTGCAGGCTAATGGGGCCCATTAGATGGTTGGCATGTATTAATCGGAGTTCCATGATCAAGATTTGACTAAGCAGTTCTCTGATTGCCTTTGGACCACTGGATTCTAGGCTTGCTTGGAAATTCACCAAGGTGCTGATGTTCAGCAATGGGATCCTGTGGGTGTAATTCAGATTCATAATCCCATCATTCAACTTACACTCTTCAATAGGGGAATTGAGCTGCCTGCACCAGTGTGCATTACAGATAGGTAAACCTCGCAGGCTGTTGAATTTCCTGCTAAAATCACACGTTGTGTAGAAAGAAAAAAAATAGTAAATAAATAAATGATGAGGAGGTGGGGGTCAAAAAGTTCAGTGCATCACTCACTGGCAGGCCAGCTATTTTTTTTTTCTTCTTCAGTCGCCTCAAGGAAACAGAGCAGTTGGGAAACAGACACCAACTCAGTCGCGCATACTTCAACTTCATCTGTCAATCCGTACGTCCAGCTCTATTAAACGCACTCTGCCGAATGACTCCCTGACACCTGGTGCTGCTGGCACCCTGCTTTTTATGCTATTCCAAGACAGCCAAAATTTGCATGTGTGCAAATATCGTCTCGTTTTGGACAAGATAGGCGCGCATAAATTGTGTCTTCAATAGCGGCCATATTTCTTTTTGTCATCACTTTGCAGGCAAGACACGTTTGCGCCCGTTTCGAATTCTGAGGTAAGTCATGTCTTTCGTCACACGTTGTAGATGGTTTCAAATCCGTGTCGTTATCATTTGAATTGGTCAGTTGGGTGATGTATTCTTCCTCCTTACTACAGACACCCAGAGGGCATTTATCAATTGTTGTGCTCGTCATATTTGCTTTGCTACCAATGTTAGTTACTTTTCAAATATCTATATTTTCATTGACACTATTTACATCGTTCTGACTCTTGTCCTCATCATTATTGCTATATTCACGACATTCCAGCCATTATACACTCCAACTTTCTTCAGGTAATATAGACTGGAATTTTAGAACCAAACCCTTTATTTAGTCCACAGGGGTAGATTGTTCTAATTCCACATGCCATGCCTAAACATTGTGAATAAGGCAATAAAGCTAAAGACAACAGAGCAATAATGTAAATAGTTACAATACTTCATCTCAGAAATATTGACAGTTTTGTAAACCAAAAACATTTTAGTATTTTAACAAAAAATTTATTATTTTCCCTATCATTTGTGACCACAAAAGGTCAACGTTATATTTCACATTTCGTAACTGGATGTCTTGTGACTTTTCTTGCAATTAGGTCATAGGCTTTGTTATCTGACCAGACCAGGAACACACAAACAGAAGCTTCAAATAATTAATATAGATTTTATTTTTAAATATCTTATTGATTATTCAGTAAAAATGTCATTTCATTCCAAAAATATCAAATGTTGAATTTGTTGGTACAGAGCAACATGGAAAATGATTTTAAAGTTAAAAAGATATGGGATCCCATACAGCTAATTTATCATCTCATTTTATGTAATGGCACTCTTGAAAAAGGCATGAACCCCCAAAACCGTTGGAACTCATGATATCATATACAAGACTCAATCATGTGAAACATTAGAGACTCACTATAGCACAATAATTAGCAAACTACATTCAGACCATTAATGTTCATGCCTTACTGGATATTCATTTTTCTGACCTTGTGTCAGATTAAATTAAGCTTACCTTTTACAGTCATTGTATATTCCATGAAAATAATATGTAAATATACATACATGTTTAGTTTCTTATAAAACACACACACACGCACAAAACAAAAATCCTTACTTCCTAGATATTCTAATATCTCCAGGAATTTTTTAACAAGTAATAAGCAGCTCATTTACAGTAGCATTTGCCATGCGTAGAGTTAAATAGTTAACCATAACAAATTCTACCTCAAGACTATTATTAGTCCTGACTGCATCTCAGCTTTAATCATTTTCACCCTGCCATAACATAGCTTCCCTCTGCCTTTTCTACAATTTCCTGGCAATTATTCTGATGAACTTTCCTCCTTAGTGGCTAGACTTAGATTAGCAGCATGGCTGAATTATTTTACACTTGAAAAGGCAAGATGGAACCAGAAGTTCTGTGCTAACAGAGTTTCTTCTTGCTTTTGTGACTTTCTTTTGGCTGGTCTTCAAAAATTTTAACACAATGTCAATCGTTAATTGTTATCTTCTGTCTTCTTAATTACTGTTCTTTTATTGTTCTTTCTATTTAATAATGTTTTTTTCCCAAATTCTCTCATGCACAGTAACCTATCAAATACTAGTGGCTTCATTGCCTTGCTTGGGGTGAAATGATTAAAACCAAAATAGAGCTGTAATGAAGTTAGAATGAAATTATAAGGAGTTTAATGAAGAATAATCTTGTGTGCGAGCGTGTGTGTCCTTGACCAGTGCTTCTCAAACTATCTCGTATGGTGGATCAGCATTTTTTTCTTAATGTGTAACGTACCTGTAATATTTTGTGGTAATATTAATTTATACCAAAAACAATATATATAATAAATATAATAAAAGTTTATTTTTTGTACTCCAATTTTTTGGCAAAAAATAATTCATTATCAAAACACATAAAAAGTAATAAAAAATAAGCAGTTTTTATAAAGACAAAAACAAAAATTATATAACCTTAATCTTTACAAATGATTCCTTAGCATGGCCTGGACACTGGCTGCACACCAGTAGCTGATGGTTTGTGTACCAGCACCAGTTCTATGACCACCACTTGAAGTATCACTGTCCTAGATGACAGTGTGAGGGTATATCTTACATGGGAGAGCAACCCAAGTTGATTGATCTACCATGTGACAGAGAGAGTTGAGTTTCCCCTTAGGGCCAAAGATTAATGTTAAGACCAGTTAAAAGCCAAGATTCTGAAGGCTAATTTTTTAAAAATGGACAGGAAGCTTAGAAGCTATACTAAGTAAATATAAACATAAATTATTGTTACAGCATTCTATATATATTAAAATGAAAGTGTTTGTTAAGGCTTCCCATACCTACTATGCAAAAATCTGTTGCTTTTGCAAAGGTCTTTCAAACAAAGAATATTTGAAAATGAGAAATTGGAGAAAGGTGACAGAGGTTAACAAAAAAACGAAACAAATCAAATTGCAAGATTAATCGATCCAACCTACATTGGGAAGGAAACCAGAAAAGACATCAGCTGGAAGAACAAAGAAGGCAAAATCTAATCGGAATAATTCATGGAATATGGTTGATTAATCTGAAATAGTTCCAAACCAATACCGGATTTTCCTACAGATCAATAAATGCTGAATGTAACAAAAGAAACCGATATGAGATTTGCTTGTTTAAGTTTTTGGTTTTGCTTTTAATAATTTGATTCAAATATGTACCAACGAAAGGAAAAAAATTGTTTTGAAATCTTTGAGAGATTATTTTGTCATTCCTACCAAAATCTTAGAAGATGAAACTTGACAAAAAAAACAAAAAAATATTTCCAAACAAAAATCACTTCCAGGCCAAAATCAAAAAAGAAGAAATTCATTGGAATCAGTGAAAAGGGAAACGCAGACTAAATTCATTTTGAAGTTCTTGCAGCCAAAAGATCTGTTGAAGCAAATAAATTTGATTTTAAAAAGCAAAACAAAACATTAGGATCAGTTAATAAAAAAAAACATTACATTTTTTTTGGTGGGGGGGCCATATTCAGTCCAGGTAAAAATTCCTTCCAAATTTAGCATTTTCAGTCTTCATTTACTCTTATCCGAAATCAGCTCTGTGAAACTGCTATTTTATCCGGAATCTACATCTGAAGTAACGTATGAATATTGATATTTTCCATAGCCAATTATATGAACTGTCAGCGATACCTTTTTACAATCCTAGAGCAATTTATTTTCTAATGTTTAAGACTAAACAGTGAAATATCAAACTCAGAGACAAACAAACAAAAAACAATTGCTGTCTTTTTGCTGACATCTTCACGCTAAGAATAAATAATTTGAAAATTATGAATTGCTTCACCTAAAATGGATGACACAACAGAAATACTGCATATGCTGATGTGCAAGGCGACTAGGCAGATATGGTTGCCCCCAAATTTTCAAGTTAAAATGTCGGCTTTGGGCTATATGCACCGTTCAACTTGAAACATGCTTTCTATTTCCCTCTTTTATCAGTAGTTGATGCGGCCATGATGGGGGTCTTGTGAGAGCCGGATTCTAATAATGTTACCCTGGATAATGCTAGTAACAAAGCAAGAGCTTGCACCTCCCCTTGTGCCGACAAGAACTGGCTAGTATGCTGAACTATGATTACCCGTCTATTTCTTGAATTATTACTATAAACAACTTTTTTTTCTGAATGCTCTGTCTGGCAAAGCACTTTCGACAAACTCAAAGCTAGCAGTTGCTTTGTTTACATTTTATGATGATGGTTTGTGATTTCTTTGTTGATGCATATGCATTTTATTGTTGTCATGCAATCATAGCACATACTATATAAAGTAAGAGTACTTTTATTACAATACACTTTTATTATAATAATGTGAATTAAATTGTTTCAGAAGAAAATATTTGTGTTGTTAGTTACTGTTGTGACCAAGTAATGGTTAAGAAAAAACAAACCAAGACGTTGCAGATAAATAGTGCATTGAACAGTAAATACAACAGAAGTGGGAGGGTGTATCAGTTGACCAGCGTTCAGTCTATATAAATGTTAATATTTAACAGCACCCCCCACGAGGGATGTATGTGGCACAAGGTCGAGTTTACCGTGGGCTCTCCATGCCCATAGGCTCAGCCAAAAATATTCCCTTAGAACCCGTATAAACGGGTTCAGGGTCTGTCTACCTCCCCAAACAAAACTTTGCCCTTTGCCAAAGCCTCATCTGAGTTCCTCTTTGCTCAAGGCAGAGAGTTCAACAGATGAACAGTCTATATCACTGTCAATATTTAACATCCCCCCCACAAGAGATATATGTGGCACAAGGCCGAGTTTATCGTGGGTTTTCCGAGTCCATAGGCTCAACCAAAAATATTTCCTTAGAACCCACATAAATGGGTTCAAGACTGTCTACCTCCCAGGACAAAACTTTGCCCTTCGGCAAAGCTTCATCCGGGTTCCTCTCCACTGAGACAGAGAGTTTGACAGTCATGAACAGTCTATATCACTGTCCCCCTGAGGCTTACTTTCCTACTACTTTATAGTAAGCGGAAGAGTCCATAATAGACTCATTAGAGGGAAGACATTACAACACTCACCCCTCTTTTTAGCATGGAGTCTCTTTTTTTATCATTACCACACAATACTTTATTCAACCAAAAAAAAAAAAAAAAAAAAAAACGAAAAGAAAAGAAAAAAATCAGCAACAACCACTTTGCAAAAAAGCTCTATGTAGGAATTACGTCACAAAAATTTTTATTCTCTTTAGATTTTGACACGTATTTTACGTGTTAACAGTAGTCTTTATTCATTATACCAAAGTAATGAAAAAAATTGGATAAGTTCTAATGGTAAATCCAATGAGTATCGTGTTTCTCTGGTAATTCCAAAAAGTTATGCATGAGGGGAAGGTTTTTCTTTCTCATTCTTTTCCTTTAGTCATGGTATGAACGAAAGATTTTTAATATCTTTTCCTTTTTCGGTTGACTTGTAATGATTCCATGAACTTCCTTTTCCTTTTGGGCCTTCTGAACTCTGGTACTAATTGTGGTAATAGAACCTCGAATGTGTCAAAAATGACGTCCATGGTGTCATCTTCTATGGGATCCCTGTCGATTATACTTTCATACCTTCTTCTGATTTGGTTAACATGATGTTTATGTACAAACTTTGGTCCTTGAACCATGTACATCATGTTTCCAAAAACAGGAAAATAAACCTTTCCGCCAATCCTAAAGTGCTTTTTCTTAATATAAACTCTGGAAGATGCCCATTCACTGTATTGAACCTTTGCCAGAACTCCCATTTCCTCAAGTCGATTCAATTCTTCATCAATTTGATTTAACAAGGCAGTTTCTTAAAAACTGGGTTTACGTCTGGATTTTTAACTCAAACTTAGCAGACATTTTTGTGCATTTTTCTAGTCCTCCACTGAAAACATTGGGAAAATGTTTTTATGATCACCTTTCAACTTTTCTGCTTTGTTAGTCAAATTTTCGACTTTTTGACATAATGAGTTAATAGGCATATCCCAAAGTTGAAACAAATCAGTCCTGAACAAATTACCCATATTCTTCATAATATACACCTTTAGTTTTAAAGTTTTACCTTTGAATGACACATTCGTTATAAGTTGAGCCATAAACTTAATAGTGTTACCAGTTACACCTTTAGCTATTTGGTTCGTTCTTAACAAAGTCAGCTTACCCAATTTTTTCCAGGTTTGATAATTATGGATAAGCTGTAACCCGAATCAATCTGTAGCCGTATATTTTTGTTACATATTTGTACTTAAATATATTTCCTGATGTTACTACATTCAGGTTCATCAGACTTAGTACTTTTAACAAAACTTTTTGTCTTGATCTTAATCCTGCATTGGAAACTTTTGTGCCCCAATTTATCGCAATTAAAACATTTTTTATGTTTAAAAGGACAATCTCTATACTAATGTAATTGACCACACCCAAAACATGGTCTTGAAGGCAAAGTAAATTTATTCTTTTTTGGTTGACACTTTAATTTTTTCTTTGGCATATTTTTTTTTTAATGTGAGCCCCCCCCCTCTGTTTGATGTTTTGAATCCTCTGATGGACACGAAATGTTGGAAATCTTCAGCAACTATTGCTGTAAAGTAATGTCAGGCTTGTTTTCAAGCTTGTTGAGCACCTTACGATGTATTTCGGCATCTTTCACTGAAATCAAACCCTGGACGAAAATCAGGCATTTAAAATTATTGGCGCTTAACTCTGCCAATTTGAAGTCATCACAGTGTTTATTGACTACACTCATCAAAATAGTATAATTTTCATCTTCTTTGCAGGTGAGATTCATGCATTTCCAACGCTTGTGGAACAGTGAAGTTTTTGGACTCAAGAATTCTGTTAATGCTTGAACTGCCTCTTTAAATTTCAAGTCGCTGGTTTTCTTAGGCAAAATATAGTTAACAAACTTAGTATATTCTGCTGTGCCTAATTTCCTGAGGAGTAGGTGAACCTTTTTATGGTCAGCCCAATTTGCACAATCCGTATTGTACAAGTCTTTGTAATGTTTAAAATACGAAGCGAATATAATTTCATTTTCAGGTGCGTACGTGAAGTTTTCAATAGCACTCCATATAACATTTGGAGAGAACGCGTTTTCGCTATCCTCATTTTGTCTTTTGTTGGATAAGTGCCTTTGCACATTGTGTTTTAAGGAACAATTCCCCCAGCTTCTGTTGTCCAACCAGAATTTCTAGGTGCAGATTTTTATTTTTTTGTTCATTTTGCAAATGTTCGTTCTCGTTGGAATTTCTGTTATTTTCTTGAAATTTATTTTCCAACAGGATGTGCTGTTTCTGCTGGTGTTTTATCAACTCTACACTTTTAAATTCATCCATTTTACTGCAGTGGTATGAAAAATTAAGAAATGAAGGGGAAAAAGAATTTTTTTTTCACTTCACCCAACAATAAGTCTGCTTGACTTCAACAATTCTTTTTCAGAAAAATTTAAAAGCAAAAAAGGGGGTAAATTTTTACCCTATTAGTGAAAACGATAAGTCTGTCTGACTTATCCAGTTCATTTACTGTCTTGTTGGGAGAAAAAATAAAAAGGTTCACTAACCTTCTTCCCAGCCAGTGAATGGAACGTGTAGAAATCCTATTGTTTTATGGAATTTCTTTCTTTTCACTGACAGTGCAGAGTGACTTACCCTGGATATCCTTTTGCCACTGAGTTTCTTTCTTCACCAGTGTTGTAGACACTGGGAAAAAAATTGGTGACTTAACATGAACACTGTTTCTTCAAGTCCTTCATTGCCAAGATATTGTGCAACAAATGTTTTTTTATTTTGTTTTAATGTCAAGTTCGTTTCTTTGAATCATTTGTCGCAAAGACGTGGTGACCAAGTAATGGGTTAAGGAATATCAAAACAAGAGGTTGCAGATAGTCTATTGAACAGTAAATACAACAGCAGTGTGTTACACGACTTGGGAGTGTGTATTGGTTGACCAGCATTCAGTCTATATCACTGTCCCCCCCCCCCGAGGCTTACTTTTCCTACTACTTCATAGTAAGTGGAAGAGTCCATAATAGACTCATAAGAGGGGAGACACTACAACAGTTACTAAGGCAGGGGTTAGTAGCCTAATGTCAAAAATCTCCTATGCTACCAACTTACCATAAACCACAGAATTTAAGGTTCACTTTTTAGACCTGGAATATAAAATGACCCCCTATTTTTGGAGGGGATTAAAAGGTTGCCTTGTACGCTAACATATATGGTAGATGGATCCATTAATGAAAAATAGGAAAAAATTCTTTTGGAAATACCTTTTCCACATTAGCACTTTTTTCACCTTCCTTAAGCTGCAACACTTGTCAAAATAGAAAAAACAATGATCATTATTATTTTAGAAGGTGGGGGGTCCTGTTTATAAAATAGTGATAATCGATGCCTCTGGTTTACAAAGTTATCAGAAAATTAGCTGTTTGTTTACAAATGTCAAGTTTAAAATTGAGCTTACATCATTGATATCTGTGTACGAAAACGGAATGTTTTTATTTTATAAAAAGAGATTTTTTTTTTAATAATGAACAAACAGATTGGTGAAATAGTTTTTTTTTTTTTTTCATTTTTCTTAATGATAAAAAACTTTTTGTCATTAAAGAACAAACAGATGTAGATATTTTTAAGCGGTGCAACATTTTTAATTAAGGAACAAAAAAATTACATAAATTTACAAAATATAAAAAAATATGTAGATATCAATGACGTAAACACGTGCAGATAACGGTGTAGATAACTGTGTAAAAGTCAGAGATGGATTTTTTTTTTATCAAGTTCACCCCAAGCAAGGCAGTAAAGCCACTAAGACACAAAGGCTGTGGAAGAATTAGAAAACAAATGCTACTACGGAGTGAGTAGAAAAGTAGACAGTAGATAGTGACTGACACTACATTTAAATTCTTGAAGTTGGCTGGAAAGAGCCAGAAGAGAGATCCACAAGTGAGAAGTACAAGAAAAAAACTGTCAGCATAGAACTTATGGTTACACCTAAGCTAGATTAACTGTCTGTCGATGAGATCTTGTTACTAGTCCAATACTGCACTTACATTCATAAAGTCTAGATATCATAGCAAAGAGCTCGTCTGAACAATTACCATGAAATTACTTGTAGAAAAGTCATGGGAAGGCAACTTTATGGCAGTGGGGAAGTAATTGAAGCTGAGATGCAAGACCAGGACTAATAATATTGCTGATTCTTTTTGGATTTTATCAACGATTTCTAGATATATAAAAGAAGCGCCAAACAGCCATATTCTAAACATGGGCGAATGATATACTTATTGATATGTAAGATAGATTTTGGAAAGAAAAATCTCTAGCATGACAAAGTGAACAAACTTTCTTAGCAGCTGACCAAGCTATGATTTAACTCTGAAATTGATATTATAAACACGATGCTCTTTCGAAATCAATATTTTTTTATTCTGACAAGTTGCAGCCTGAGGATAGTCTAATGAATGTTCATCTACAAATGGTCTTTCCTTATTTTTTTATTTTTTATTTTTACAAGTGGACCAGTCTATTTAAGTAGTATCAAATGGACATTATTCCAGTCTTGATATACAGCTTGAGGTGGCAGTGTTGTGATGAAAAAAAAACCAAGAGTCAGTTGCAGAAATGCGGCAGAAATCTTTTTAGATTATTTATTTATTTATATTTTGGTTTGTTTGCTCGAGGATTTAGGAAGAAAGTTTTTTTTTTCGGGGAGGGTAACAGGGAGGAAAAATGATGTTAAAGACAATGAACAGTGACCTAAGGGTCTGTCTGAGAAAGAGAACTAAGTGATTATCTTGGGCATATGAGTTTATCTCGCTGGGTGGGTGGGGAATATGTCAGAAGTATGATCCAAAGAGGAGAGAGTTCTTTTTGGTGTGGAGAGATTTTCAGAGGAAAAAAAGAAAAAAAAGTCTTAAGTAATTAAAAAGATTTAAAAGATTTATCTATAGACAAAGGTTGACCCAAGATCAGAGAGACTTAGAAAAAGTGTGGCCATTTATATATATATATATATATATATATATATATATATATATATATATATATATATATAGTCTTAAAGTGTGCTATATTTATGGGATAAAGTACTCAATATCAGAAATAGAGCGTGTGTAAATATAAAAGTGAACATAGAAGTCAACACTTAGAGGCAACAGTCTGTTTCATGCTAGATGCAATCAGCATCTAGCATGAAACAGACTGTCGCCTCTAAGTGACTTCTATGTTCACTTTTATATTTATATATATATATATATATATATATATATATATATATATATATATATAATTGGCTCCCGAAAAATTAATTTTGGTTGAGCTCTTTGGGTTTGAGGTGTGAGTTTGTAAACAGTGACTATTTAAGCTAATATTGCACGACTCTTCGGCAGAATTGAGTCACTGTCAGTCACTGTATGTTTATCTAAATCTAAAAATAAACACGCTAAAATTCACCTTCATCCCTGCTGTGTGCCCACGGCTTAGTGGGAGAAGTTCAGACTGACGCAAATTCAGTCGGGTTTCGATCCTAGCTAGAGGCAACCTGGCCGTCTAGCCACACTGATGAGCTGTGAAACAGCGAAACAGTCTGTCTGTGGATGACAAAAATATATATATATATATATATATATATATGTAGCTGCACTAAATAAAAGTAAACACAAAGTTAAACTAGAATACATTCCAAACATTAGTAAGAATGCCAATAATAAACATATGAAAAGAAAACACAACATAATTTGGTTTAACGCACCTTTTAACAGTAATGTCAAAATCAACATCGATAGGATTTTCCTAAATTTAATCTACAAACATTTCAACCATAACCCTTTACTCGACAAAATCTTCAATAAGAACAATATTAAGATTAGTTACAGTTGCACCAAAAATCTTGAGCAACATATAGCACATCATAATAATGTAACATTAAACAAATACTTAAACAACCTCAATAAAAATATTATCACAGAAAAAAAGTGTAATTGTCGAAAACTGTCCAATAAACCATAAATGTATGTATAAAGGTGTCATCTACAAGGCTAGCATTAAACCTAATGGCAAGACAAAATTTTATTTCAATTTCACAGTCAACCACTGGAAAACCAGATATTATTACCATAAAATGACTTAACAATAAGCAATATGCCAACACCATGGCACTCTGAAAATTTTACTGGGATATTAAAACAGATGACTATACATCAGTACTAAATTGTAATTTAGTCACCATTTTTCTGGCCATGGTGACCGACGTAACCTGTGTTTGCTGGAAAAAAGATTCATTCTCAAAAATATTAATTACTGAAATCGACTTAATAAATGAAATGAACTCATGTTAGCTTGTAATCACAGAAAGAAAAATCTCTTAAAGCATTTTAATTCTGGATAGATATATTATCCAAATATCACATGGCCTTTACATATTTTAGGTTACATACTGATTACCCCCCCCCTTAAACACTATTAATATTTAACAAGTTACCCAGCATAAGATATTAGAGATGCAGGTGTGTCTTCATATATATATATATGCATATGTTTATATATTTGTATCTTTATTTTCCATGTTTGTCCAATTTTGATGGGTAGTCTTGTGTTGTCTCTGTAGTTATTTGGATGATTGAATCACGATGAGTCTGTTGTTTGTATAGTTGTGTGCTCATATATTCAATCATATTTATGTGTTTGTGTATTATGACGTGATGTCTGTCTGTCTTGTCACCAATAAACCTTTCTCCCTCGTCCACTAAATCTCTAATAACAACCCTGTCAATTTTGTAGCCATATATTGCACCTCTTACTTCCACTCAAATTTGGATGGAAAACTTAACATATCAACAAGAACAATACATGAAAATTTAGGCATATTTTCTTCATTTTTTTCTTTGAATAATTTTGTAAGTTTCTAAACTTGATGCATGGTTTTATTTAGAGTTTAATATTCATAACTTTTATTTTTTAATTACATAATAAACTGGAGATTAATTAGTTATCTTGATTTCCTATCTAATCTAATATTAATTTTAAAGCATTAATAAATTGTATCTAGGGTCCATTGTCATGTTATTTGAATTATCATAAACTTGTAATTTGATTGGTCATTATATCTTACATAAAAATATTCCCCCCCTAATGGGTGGGGGGTAGTGGTTGGTTTTGAACTCTTTGAAAACTTTTTATTTTATAATCAACACCACCACTTGACAATATACCAGAAGTGTTGAAACAAAATGGCTATTTTTGTAGTGATGTTATGACATGTTATAATTTTTAAATAAATATTATTCACTCTACTTTGTACTGAGCATTTTTTCTTAAAATAATGTTTTTGCTTACTGGAATCAGCCTGATGATTGCATCTAGCATGAAAAAGCCTGTCACCTCTGAGTGTTGACTTCAATGTTCACTTTTATATTTATATTTACATATGCTCTATTTCTGATATTGAGCACTTTATTCCATAAATATAACACACCTTAAAACTATATTTCTTCATATACATATATATATATATATATATATATATATATATATGTATGTATGTATGTATGTATGTATGTATGTATGTATGTGGTTCAACCCTCCATTCTGCAAATTATCCAACATTAATATAGGAAAGTACTTCTTAAATTATTAGAAAAACAGTTTAGTAAAAACAATACACTGAAAATTTTTTTAATAAAATGAACTTGAAAATTTACTCATGTGAACAATGTGGAGAAAATTATAAATTCCCACAATAATTATATTATTAGAGAATTTAATGCTAATCAATTACAAAAATTACTTCTACCTGTAATTGCATGGTAAAAACTGAATGCCCAGTGGGAGGATTATGTATGACAGAAAACGTGGTGTACGAAGCCATGATCTTCACCAAAGAGAATATGAAACAAAAAAAGATTTATATTGGAATTTCTGCTGGGAATTGGAAGCAGTGCCTTTATAACCATTGCCATTCCTTCACTAATGAATCCCTTAAACAGCAAACAGCCCTGTCTAAATACTATTGGGATCTGGTGGGAAAATGGCTTCACCCGACAGGTGAAATGGTGAAACTTTCGAGACAGATGTGATCTCTGCATTAAGGAGAAAATTTTAATAATCAAACATAATGAACCCGAGGAATTACTAAATCACTGCAATGAAATTATCTTTAAATGCAGGCAGAAACATCATCTCAAAATAACAAACGACATCTAATATTTGGGAGGCCTGGCCATGAAAACTCAGGAATTTTGACTTATCTAGACTTGAAATAACACCTTATATCTCAATACATAGGTTAAATTGCTTATGTTATATGGTATATGCGTATAGATATTTGTATATGGGCATATGTCTGTTGATATGTG
>OZ038478.1:2553109-2568109 GCA_964036315.1 Acanthosepion esculentum
TTAATTTTCTTGTCAACTTTGAAGTAATAAAAATATAATATATGTTATTCTGCTTTCACAATTGAATACATGGTAGATAATACTCAGATTTTTTCATTTTTTTTCTGTGTGGACATGATTACTAGAGGCAGTGATATGTGTGTTTTATGTTGTAGTTTTGTTGGAGTTATATTTTGGAAGATAGTTTGATTTCTTTAAGAAATTGTAGGATATTATATGAATTAATGTCATGAAAGTTCTTTCGCATTGGTTGTTTGGTTGTGTAGTGAACTACTGCAGAGGGCAAAGAGGTTCAGAGTTGCATACATCTTTTTGCAACAGTCTATATAATGCTAAAGAAAATGGCTTACTTCCAGGATGAAAATGGATGCAAACATGTTTTGCATATCAACTGTCCCAAAAGGAAAAATGGCGGCTTTGTGGGTCACACATTTAAAACATAGATCCCAGAGTCAGATACTCTCCCACGAGATTATCTTTTCACATATGTAAATTTTGGCTGTCAAAAGGGATATAAAAAAACACATTATGAGGCAACAGGCAGAATGGTTACAAATGTTTCTGTCAGTTGAGTGGTTGACAAAAGGAAATGTTTACAAGCCAGAAGTTACAATTTTACAAACTTTTTCACTAAAGCTTGATTTTGCTTCAACTGTATGGGTTATTTAAAGCCAAAATCTAAATATTTTGAACATATTTGTATGATTTCAACCACAAACAAAATGTTGGTCATTTTACCATAACAGATCTTTTCCCTGCTTGTCATGATCCAATGTTTAATTCCAGTGCCACTGAGGTTTCCTGCCCTCATCATTGACAGATACCCAACCCCAATAAGAAAATCTCTTCAATTGTCAAGTTAGAGAGGATTTTAACATTCCATTAATGATTTGCAATACCTTGCTCAAAAAGCCCAATCGTGTGTGTGTGTGTGTGTAAGGATAAGTAGAAATAATAAATTTTTATCAAATATTCAACTTTAGTTTCATTCAGAGAGTTGTATGTTTATACAGTAATGTTAGTCATTTGAGACATCAGTCTTTTTGATTTCATCTTTTTTGCTTTAATAGCAAGAAAGGTCAAATCAAATTGACTGATGTCCCAAAATTTTGCCAACAAAACAAAGAAAATAGTCTATCTAGAAAGGAGAGTTAATCTGACAAGACAAAGAATCTAAAAACAAACAAACAAAAACCACACGGACTCAACAAATGAGAGGAAATTCAAAGCATGTTTTTTGCCAGCAGTTTTTACTCTGTATGTTATTTAGTTTATCAAATCATCCCAAAAGATCCGGCAATCTGGGCAACAACATTCAAAACTAACAAATAAATATTCATGAAGAACAATTCTACCATTTCAGAAGTGAGGTCAGCTTGCAGGAAAATTACTAATAGACAAAAACTAGTTAGGTCTGACGAGCACCTCAGCTGATTTATCAAAGTTGCATCAACCAAATGATTGATTTGCAACAATTTCTCGTCCCAACCACCACTAACCTGAAAAAATGGAAGTATTTGAGCTACGCGTTTTTAACAGTTCTTAATAAATAGTCAGTCCATCAAAGTCAAAAACAAGCTATTGGATTGTACCATATTGAGGAATGACTTAATATTCATTCAAGCTACTTCGGCTGTGACTTATATTAAAATGTAATCGTGTTGCCACATGACCATAGGGTTAAGAGATTAGTGTTGAAACTGTAAGACCCAATGTTCAAATCTTATGGTCAATTTGTCAAAGAGGTGACTTCTTGATAGTATCAGTCGTAGGGGGGGATCCATGGAGTATAGTACCATTGGGAAGAGGCTGAAAACCATTCTGAAGGTGATCTGGGATTGCAAAGGAAGAAAAAATCACTAAGTTCAGACTCAAACATCGGTGGCAGAAAGAAATGCTGAAAAGTCGATTTGCAGGTACTATCTCACAATGCATGCAACCAGTCAGAAAAATAACTCACTCTCCAACAAAAGCGGTAACCAAAATACCTGAATTTTCTCCACGATTCGAGAACACCAACTACTTTTATTGACCGAGCATTTTTTCCAATCGTCGACAGCTGGGAGAGGATGCTCAATTTTTTCATATCAAAATACTTTTATAGTGACTCCTGCGACAGACTTTTTTAATTTAAATATTCCGTCTTCAGCATGTCATGCGGAATACGTGCCCTTTTTGGGGGTAAGTAATTTTCTTTTTCACCACATTTTTCGTTGTAGGATACACACGACACACTGTTGCTTGGTTTGACAAGGTAAGTCGCCGTTCTCTTCACTATACATTCCATAGGTCATCCAAATCCTAGCCTTGAAAGTGAAGTTGGTTAGATGGAACTGTTTCGAACTGGTCATTGGTTGTGCATGTTTGAGTCCACTGACTTTTTCCAAAACGTTTCATCATGCCAGGTTCTACATGCTCACCCAGAACCTGTGACTAAGGTTTGCCTACCATAGTTGCAGTATAAACCACAGATTGCGTCTGTAGGTGATGGAGAAACAAAAGTGCCTGAGCAGGTGCCTGCAACAGGGATTACCTAATCACTTTAGCAGATGGACATACTCAGAAATGAGAAGCTGGTGATTGAGACTTTTCAAGTGAGTGGGAAACAAAAGCTCTGGGAAAATGTTGGATGCCAATGTTTAAGATTTGTCAACTTTTTTCTTTTTTTTTTAATTCTTTTACTGAATAAAAGGAACAGACAAGTTTTTTCTGAAAATATCACATTTTTTTTCATTTTGTGTTCATTTAAGGAATTCCTTCACAAAGGTCACTATGGACAGAGTGTTCATTTCTGCTTGATCAGCTAAAGCATGCGCATACTTGACAGACTCCCACATCAAAGACAAATACCTTTGTCCTGTCTTCCTGAAGCGTAAATTTAATCTTGTCTATGACACGTTTATAACATCTCTTCTTATCCTGACATTTTTATTTAAGCTTTTTTATCCAACAGCAAAAGAGATGGATGGCTGTCACTAAAAGTATTCACACAAAACAGAGAATGTAGTTCTTTGAGTTGTTTGAGATTCTAAATATTTTCCCCATTTAGAGGAAATGCTGAGATATGGTTTCATTTGCCATAACCAGTATTTAACCACTGACAAAATTGTAATTCTGATTTCAGATTCAAGGCTATGCAAAATATGCTACGGAAGAAAGAATAAAAATCAAAAGAATTTTGTCTTTTTTAATTTTTTTTTTTTTTTTTTTTACACCAAGTGAACATAGATTGTATCAACTGTTACATAATAATCCATTTTTGTTTCATTGAAATATGAATTAATCTGCATTCTCCTAAGAAATTGCAAAGATACAACATGCATTTTCCACTGATTTACATTGAATTGAATTAACATGCACACCATTTTTTATGCACACCATCATGCAAAATAACAAAACAGGATCTCTGTAAACCAGGAAGAAATGAAAATCCAATCGTTAATTTTTTTATAGAGCATCAAATAACATTCAACACTTCACAGGATGAATAATTAATAGATGACACAATTTTCTTCATTAAGAAGAATATTTAATGAACAAATATGTTCTTTTGTCACCTCCTTGTGAAAAAGAATGCACATATTTGCAACCAGCAGAACAATGGAAGACTTCTAAAGGAGAAGAAAAAAATTTCTCTTCACATTGACATATGTTACATTGACTAATTCAAATCACAGGCAAGAAAGACACCCTCCCTTCCCAACCAACAACAAATTTCATTAATATTCCAGTCAGAATCAATCTATTGTCTTTTTCCCCTGCCTCCATATTTTTTTTTTTTTGCCTTTTTCTCCACCTCCACATTTTTTTAAAAACATTCCATCTAATTTGTTTTTCTTTCAAAAGAAAGATTTTACTCTTCATACAAACATGATGGTATAATAATCAACATGACTAATTATTTCGTTCTTTTGATGGTCAATTAAAATTTCTTTTAAGAGAATGTTTTCTTCTTTTTCTATTATTTTCCATTTCATTTTCCTGTGGCTACACTCGGATGGCATTAAATCAACCAATCAAAAGTGAGTATTAATCCTGGGCATCAATTCTTGTAGATCCAGGATTAACTCTGGAATCTTTAAATCCCGTTTGCAGGAAACAAGTCTAAAGTGGTATTAGCACAGTTTACAGATAAACAACAAAAATGATCATTTGAGTTTTACTTATTAAATTTACCTGCTACCAAAAATCACAAGAATTACATCTCCCAAAATAGAATTCTAAATGTATTCATACTCATCTCTATTCTTCAACTGAAGTGCATTGTTATATCCAAAAGATGATCAAGTTTCATTATTTTCTATTCTGCCAATTGTCTTCATCTTTGTTGACCTGGATTAAAAAAAAAAAAACTGACTTTGGCGGGGGGGGGGTAGCAAGGAGAGTGAAGTTGCATTTGGCAGATGCTAGCCAAAATGACTTGTTGCACCTTCTTTGGCTAACATTCTCAGCTGGAATGAAGTGCAAAGACTATATTGAATCCATCACTAGGTTAATGGCTAAGAAAGTGGGTTCACTGTGTTGTCCTAGACAATTTTTCTCTCCGGAATTTATCTTATATATCTATAAGTCTACCATTCATTGATGCTTAGCATATTGCTGCCACATATGGTCCGGTACCCCTGCTGTCTAACTTGAACTCCTTGATAAAATCCAAAGTAGAATCAGCAATATTACTGGTCTTGATCTGGCTGCTCAGCTCCATTCACTTTCCCACCACTGTAAGGTTGCCTCTTTTTGTCTTTATATAAATACTTTCATGGTAATTGTTCGGATGAGCTCTTCACTAATGTATCTAAACTTTTAAAATTTAAGTGCAGTACTAGATTGGTGTCAAGATATCATCAATTTACAGTTGAGCTGGTGAGATGCAACCATAAGTTCTATGCTAACAATTTCTTTTCTTGCACTTCTTACTTGTGGAACTCCCTTCTGGCTCTATGATTCCCAGTCAACTTTAATCTACAAAAATTTAAATGCAATGTCAATCACTATCTACTGTCCTCCTGATTACTCTTTCCTCTTCTTGCTCATTATTAATGTTTCTGTTCCTAATTCTTCCACACCCTATAACCCATTGTGTCTTAGTAGCTTTACTGCCTTGTATGGTGTGATACCCCCCCACCCACCCAAAAAAAAAAAAAATTGATCTGACATGATTCACCTCTCCCAAGTTGCCTTTCTGCATCCCAGTTGGTCAGATTTACATTTGGTGGTAGTTAATATTTTTTATTTCTAATTTTGTGACTTTGAAACTATTGAAAATCTTAATGGTCTTTACTTGCTTTATTTACTGATTTATTATGAGACAAACTCTAATATTATTTTTATATGTGTTTTTACACTTAGTATTTAAATATCTATAATATTATAGTTTTACTTATTCAATTAAGTATAAAGATTTATTTATACGGTTCACTGCAGAAAATGTCTGGTCCTTTAGATTTCAAATAAGAGACTGTGTTCGCAAATGATTCAACGGCTTTCCCATAATTCATAAAAATCCTACTGCCCGCTTAGAATGCCTGGCCTCTTAAAAATTTGACTTTTTATGACTAATTTTGTCTTGGTATATACAGCATGTGTATACAACCATTTTGAAATCTCTAAAAATTCCAAATGTGTTTAAACCATTAGATAAAAGATTTATTATTGTGCAATGTGTTTGCTTTTGCTTGATACAATTGATGATTTTGTTCACATCCATGTTGCATTTTCTGAGTATGACTTTATACATTTTCTTTTTTCTCCTCAATGTTCTAAGCTACTAAATTTTTATTGCATCTTTTTCTTAAGGAACTTCAAATTCTGTTTAAATTTCTGGGATAATTATTTATACTCTACTTTACATGTGGACTAATGCCTTCATGTTGTTATCATGTTTAAGTGATTGTGCCCTCCAGGATTCATCAGACATTTGTCAATCCAGGCAACCTACATATTTAGAATATGTGAAAGGAAACACTATTCCATATAAAGAGGCTCTATAAAGCTGTGAACCAAATTATCAATTGTATCAAGCAAAAACATTGCACAATAATAAATCTTTTATCTAATGGTCCAGACACATTTGGAATTTTTAAAGTTCAACGATAAACCATTAGAACGATCAGATAATTCAGAATATAAAATATTGCACAGGACTGAAACAGATGTATTAACTGTAACGAGCATGCGCGGAAGTAACCTCGAACTGCGTGTGTGCGTTTTCGCCGGGCACACCTTGGAGTACCATAATGAACTAGACCGAGGACTACAAGAAGACGACGTGCGAGCCGTTTGCGTTTTTTGGGGCGGCAAAAGCCGTTGTGGTCGGTCGTCCGTTTATCAGCAGCAGTCGTGGGTGCCGTTTGCTCGTTCGCTGTCGTAAAGTGTACGTTTGGAAGAGTCGTGCGTTCGTTTCAGGTTCGCAAGACGGCGTTCGATCGGGTGTAGCATCGTCATGTGCGACTGTTTTTGTTTTTTTGTTTTCGTTTTTCCCTAATTCCCGTTCTTCCCACATTAACCTTAGATCGTCTTGCATTTGAAACCTTACAGGATCCAGTATAGAACAAGATTGCATATAGAATAAAAAGAAACAAATGGAGTGATTGTTCTGGGGCAGAGAGACCCTATAAAAAGATAAGGCACAGGTTAACTATAGAGAAGGTGTCCTTATATGCAATGGAGATGTTTTAATTCTTCCAAAAACATTAAGAAATGATGTAATAAAAATAATGTTCATTGTGGAATGAAAGCAACACAGAGACAAGCAGCATGGTTGCCTGGGAGACGAATAGATACAAAAGTATCCAAAATGTAAAAAACTAAAAAAAAAAAACTTTTGGCAAACCAAGATACACTCATGGCCTAAAGGAAAAGAGCTGTGGGCTTACATTCATATGGCTCATGCACACGTTAAAGATATAGGACTATTTTTAATTCTGGTCAATGTGATGTCCAGGCAAGTATAAATAGAACCCGCTCGGTTGAGGTAGGAACTCTTCAGTAGACAGCAAAGTCAACTCATTCTCTGGATGACCTGAAGTGGTTACAGTTCAGTTCAGGATAGGAAGGCAGCCACAGTAAAGCAAATATTACAAGTAATATTCTCCAGACATGAAATGCCAAAACCTTTAGTCTTTGAAAATGCACCAGAATTCTGTGATGAAACTTTGTGTTCATGGTTAAAACAAATTGGATGGCGCCATTATAAAATATCACCATACTGTCTCCAATCAAATGGAATTGTGGAAAGAATGGTGAAGATGGTGAAAATGGGGTTTGAAGGCATTTCCCCATCCAGAGACACCATAGATTGGTATCTACTGAGACTATTACTGAATTATAGGACTATTACTCATACTGGTAGAATGCAAAGTCCTTCTGCATTGATGAGAAGACAAATTAGATCACCTATAACAATGTCCTATTCAATAAATGAAGGAAATTTAGTACAAAAGAAAAAAAGAGATTCAAGTCCTGAAAATGGGCATAATACAGCCATAATAGCAACAAGTGGACAAAAGTTATTGGTTCATTCTGATTAAGTAAGTGCTAAAAATAATGATGAAGAAGTCAAGATGGAAGAGGAGAAGGAACCTGAGGGGGGGAAAAATATGATTGCTTCTGATGGAGAAAGGGAACATTGTAGTAAAAAAACTACGGCGGATAGTTTGCACAAATCTGACATGAAATTGGAAGATCAGAATGAAATGAGTCCAGACCTAGATCCCCAATAAAAACAACCAGGTACACAGAAAGAGAATCAGGTACACAGAACGAGAAACAGGTACACAGAATGAGAAACAAGTACACAGAAAGAGATAAGATATTGTACTTTTGTTCAAAGAAGTCACAGATCAATGAAGAGCATAAAACCTCTTTGTTTCCGGGAGGTATATTTACATTAGCAAAATGGACTTGCCTTATTTTGCAAAGGATCCAGCAACTACTAAATAAGCCAGTTGTCACTCAGTAGATGGAGGACTTCACCACCACAGACTAGAAGACATCACAACAGAGTCCTTTATTAAATCAATGGGGATGGAGTTTTCTCATTCGGCTTTCCATGATTAAGGGTAATAACTCATATCAGTTAATACCAACCAGGGTTATCCCCCTTCATGTTGCTTGTTTATTTCTTCCACTGAATCAATGTATATAGCTTTTCAGTACTACCAGAGCCAGGGATTGACCGCAAAACTACCAGGGAACCCAATACATTTAATAGACTCACATATAGAAAATTTAAAAATTTTGTTATGAAAGATATTAACGAGTAATGGCAACATCCCCAGAATTCTTCAAATTACTTGATGTTCACTTTTGATACGGAAGGCCTTAGCTGCTAAAATGTTAACTCAGAATTAGTATCTTTATCATATTAGCTTTGGTTACTTTATGGATTGTCTGTCCTGATTTCATGTTTATTAAAATTTTATTGCAGAGTTTGCAGTTACCTTTTGAAAGAATTCTTGATGAATTTTTCTTTCGGCTTAATTGTAACTGTTTTTCATCAAATCTTTGGCCCATAGAAATGAAGACTATTTCCTGATGGACGGACATTGATAGTCTGGATAGTTACTATGAAAAGCAATTAAAATTGCTTGTCAAACATGAAGAATCCTTTTCTTTCTTCTCTTAAGTAGAAAACTTTAAATAAGCAGATATGATGGGTGACAATGCAATTACCTTCACATTGCATTTGCAGTCTCGTTTCAGTTTTTCTCTTTATTAATCACCCGATGTATGAGAGGGGGGGGTGTGCTGAAAATTTTACTCTCTGACCCAGTTTCTAAAAATTGATCAAACATCAGATTTTTTTTTTTTTCTAAAGAGTTTCTTGATCATGCCCGAGAACGTCCATAATATGATTGCTGATATCCCTACATGATGAGGAATAAATCGCTGGTGATAATCACAACCTTTCTTTCCTTTTAAGTGACATGGTAATTATCTAAGATTTAATGAACATGTTCACTTTCTGGATTTAACTCCCGGACCAACGGATTTATTATAATCAGCAATAAAATTCTACGAAAAAGGATTTCATTGTGTGACATCAAAAGATATTAATGATCAAGTTTTCCCTGTTGACTTTTGAGGTGGTTTTTGTTTGAAACTTTCAAATGAGTTTTGCTAATATTCATTTGATTATTTTGATTTTCTTCACTCTGTCTTTTTAAACAATATTTCATCGCCAACATCAGAAGTCTTTTTCTTTAAAAAAAGAAAAAAAAGAAAAGAATCTTAAAGAGGATGAAAATCTAAAAATTTTGTTCAGTATTCTTAATTACACACATCTTTTAATTGTATGTTTAATTAATACATTATCTGCTGATAAATCCAATTAAAATTTGCAATAAAAGATGAAAGATAATCTTGAAACTTTTTATTTTAACAAATTCATCTGGATATTTGAACAGAGTAGCAGATAATAAGCATGTCCTCCGTTCAATGCTCCAAGGCCGAAACAGAGGAGAACGTTTCGCCAAAGATAATTATAATGCTAAGGCTATGGAATGAAAGTGAAACTATGAACCTAGACAAATGTTTGAATGCTGCAACATGTCAAATAAATGCTTCTTTCTTTATCTCCAATGCATGCATGCACAGAAATGAAACTAAGAAGAAGTCTGGGTAGGTGGTTGATGGATGTTGCTCCCTGGCGGTACACAATCTTCCTCACCTCCCTATTCATTTCAGCAAATCATACTGCTATTAACTGATACTTCAATAGGTGGTTAAAAACAGTTGGCAAACCAAAATGTCATAGTCAAAGTGCAAAGAAGCAACACTGAACAGCCAAGGATGTGTTTCATTTGAAAACATCAGGAAAATATAAAAGATCTTTGTAAGTAATTCACTCGGTTCATCTCTGCTTTTTTGTCAGTGCAGGATCAACCATCGCAAGCTGAAATACTTTATCAAATGAATCAGGAAAGATATTAGAGGTGCATTGCCAAGCAATTTCCTCTCAGCAAGGAACAAACTCTTGACCTATTGCCTTGATGGTCAAAGAGTTCCAGCCGCCTTGCTATTTATCCAGAGCTGACGGCAAAAGTCATGACCTTCTCATCTGTAACGAAAACCACCCTAGCTTGGTGATTGAATGCAGTTCATCTATTGTCTGTACCATTAACCCCCGCCCCCTCCCAAAAAAAAACACACCTCCTGACAGTTGGGTAATGGAAACGTAAGTGTCCTGCTTATCTGTTGGTTCAGTGATCAAATCATACCAGGGCCCCTTTTTCTGTAAAATGATAACACATTTCATGTCAGATCTGGAAATTAAATTTGATTTCCATCAATTTGAAATAAATAGGGATACTTCTACTTTAAATAAACTAACCATACCAAGGGAGCATGCTAAGTCATGTAGCAAAAGATGTTCTTACATCAATAATACTCTTAAATACTTCTCTTTTTCTTGATGCCTTTTTAACCTTTTGTTATGATGTTATGGTTTGGGGGTTGTAGAGACAAACGCCAAATAACATGTAACACTAAAAAGGGTTTTAATAGGTTGGTAAAAAGGTACAGAAATCGCCTGAGTAGTCAATAACTAGCTCAGCCAAGAACTTCTCTGTCTCCCTGTCTCTCTCATGTCAACTGACATGCTACTATTTAAAGTCTGTGTTCACAGACGCAGACAAGTTCATCTTCAAGAGGGGTGGTAGGTTTCCGACACAACACCTTTCCAGTTAGTATTTTTTACAAATTAATTAGGTTTTTCTACAAATATTAAAGTTTACTTTAATATAAATAGTTAAATGACACTGCTTTTTTATAATATAAAAAATATTTAATATATCCAACTAAAGAGAAAGAACAGACAGATTAAGAATTCACCATTGTTAGCATTTACTTTTTTAAAAAAGTGCTCAATACAACGTAGAGTAAAATGTTATTATAATATTTTTATTATAATATTTTACATCGCTACACAAAAATTTCCATGTTTCGGAAGTTGAAAATTGTCCCTCACCAGGCAATGCTAGATAGCTTATGATGAAAGTGATTTGGGAAATCAGAAAACAATTCGGCAGCTCATTTGAGAGTTAAAAAGAAGGTGGGGAAACCAAAATTAAAAAACACAGTTATGTTTGCTGTGGAGTGTCTAAAGTGTCAATTTATCTAGACATGAATTTATAATCCACCTACTTTCACCTTCTGACCTTATTTTTCATTTTTCTATTATCACATTGATCTGTGTTTTGATTGGTTAATCAAGACATGCCCACAAATGTGTTTTTTTAATTTTGGTTTTCCTCCCACTTTTTTAACTCTCAAATGAGTTACCAAACTGTTTTCTGATTTCCCAAGTAAATCATTTTATCTAATATCACTTGATAAGGGACAATTTTAAAGTTCTGAAATATGGAAATTTTTGTGTAGGGAGGATGTAAAATATTATAATAAAAATATTTAATATATAAATATTTAAATGATACCTCATTTTTTTTTCTCAATTTCTTTGATATCACAATATAAGTATTGATATGTGAGATAGCAAGCTCCAGTGGTCTAAGGTGTAAGTTTTAAATTTAATTTAAAACTTTCTCTTGCCTTAATGACATTTAAATCTGATTTAATGGTCAGATGAAAGTACTGGCTATGAGATGACAAGTGATAGATAAAAAATATTTCTCAAAATTATCAAAACTAAGATGTCTTTGAATTACTGAAGTCATTTTTTATGTTGATTGTGACCTTAACATTTTGCTCGATTCCCTTCAACAGCCTTCCTCAGGCATACAGTACATAAGGAAATAGAGATTTTACAGAAATTAATGTGAACAGAAACTTCTACCTAATATACTAACTGGTTTGATCTATTCCCAGCAATGAAAGCCACACAGAGTTAGGCTTGTATAAATTTCATTTTATTTACTCAGGGTGATGGCAGGGGAATTGGAAAGTACCGACAGAATCAATAGCCACTCAATGTCCATGACCAAAGGTGAGACTTTAAAGTAGGCGGGGACACTGGCTGGGGTTTACCTAGAAAAATGTGGGACCCCACCAGATCTACCTGTCCAAACTACTCTATACATGAATGAATATTTCTCCTGCTTTCAACCCAGATATGTAGAGGAAACTGGTCGGGTTTTCAATTGCACAGCTACCTTCTGGCCACACCCGGTCATGGAACTAATGATGATCTTTATTGAGCCGCAATTGGCAATTATTTTCTCTAAAGTCCTTTCAATGTTCTTTAATATTTTTGATAAAATGTAACACAGACATCAATGTCAATATACTTTTAATACATCCAAGAAAAGCAGAGAGTTGAGGTTTTCTACCTTCTTCATTTACCAGCATTTATCTTTGGTCTCATCTACCAAAATTTACAATCGAGATTTTTTTTGACTTTTTCAATTTTCTTTTATATTTATCAGATCAACATCTTTTATCAATAAAATATCAAGTTTGTGTCTGAGTAATTTTCTTGTTATCCAGTGTAAATTTAATCTCGTTCAGAATTAGATTGTCTGAATATATCAATGCCTATCAAATCCTTTAATCTTTGACTCTAACAATGACAATATCCTATTTATAAGACATAAGCCTCAGTATAAATCATTTGTTGAGTGTCTGCTATGGAGAGATATGAAAAAAATTAATCTTCCCGATCAATTGTATAGAGTTGTGAGTTGAATCCTCACAACTGCTTATCTAAATAAATTAATGGAACTTTTTGTAGTGCAATAGTATAGGTAGCATTTTGTTAACGAATTTCATTTGCACTGGGGGCCCAACAAATGTTGTTTTGTACTAGTCTAAATTTGTCTCACACTTTAGTCTCGTTTGGCTTGTTTAACAGCATATCAACTCCTTTTCAGTCATTTAATACCAAAATTTTATTTTCTTGTGAGCTTTGCTAATATTTTTTCCCAAAATGTATTGTTGGTAAATTTTTTCCAATCTATTGCTGGCAATTTTTTTTTTTCCCAGTAATGTATTGCTGGCAATTTTTTTTTTTCCCAGTAATGTATTGCTGGCAATTTTTTTTTTTCCCAGTAATGTATTGCTGGCAATTTTTTTTTTTTTCCCAGTAATGTATTGCTGGCAATTTTTTTTTTTCCCAGTAATGTATTGCTGGCAATTTTTTTTTTTCTGTAATGTATTGCTGGCATATTTTTTTTCCAGTAATGTATTGCTGGCAATTTTTTTTTTTCAGTAATGTATTGCTGGCAATTTTTTTTTTTCCAGTAATGTATTGCTGGCAATTTTTTTTTTTTCAGTAATGTATTGCTGGCAATTTTTTTTTTCAGTAATGTATTGCTGGCAATTTTTTTTTTCCAGTAATGTATCACTGGTAATTTTTTCTAAAGAATTTTTATATTTTCATCTTTTGATCTCAGTTTGGGTGTCAGCTATTTGCATGTAGTTGGGACCCTAACAGTCACTACCACACCGGTTCAGGGTGGACCTGGGAACAACAGCAATTAAGATGTGGTTCCATGCTCCTCAAAACCTCCAGCTCAGATGCTTTGCTGCCAGATGTAGTTTATCATCATACCCAGAAAAATTGTCTCACAGAGCAACTTGTGAGAGTAATGAGTTTGATTCTCAATGGGTGTTTGTTCATGATGACCTTGTGCAACTTTAAGCTCAATTTACATCAGGAACTAAAAACCAATGCATTTTATTTTTCTTTGTAATTCATGAAGAGATTTGATTGTCAGTAACATTTTTAAAAAGATGTTCTGGAGAATGCATAATAAAAATAGAAAATTTAATTTTTCATAAATTTTGAAAATACTTTAGTTGTTTTCTTTGATATGTCAACTTTTGGATAAAACAGAAAAATACTTAAAATTTATATGAAAAAATCTTATTCACATGGTTGTCTTAATAAATAGAAAGTCATAATATTTCAAGAATACTAAATCTAATTTTTGCTCTTTTAAACGAATCAAAATTATTTGAAAAATGAAATAAACATAAACGATTCAAAGAGATAATTAATTTCATTAAGACAAAAAAAGAAGAGAAAACCTAAGCTTTGCAGTAATCAAAAGCTATTTTTACCCTAATATATCAGCAGCTGTAGTGGTAGGTTTCTATTTTACAGTGATGTTCACCTGTACAAGGCTTGGAAGCCACTCAAGATAGAGAGTTACAGAGTAAGAGGCAAAATTTATGGGCATATATGGAGAAGATTAATTTAGTTCATTTTAGAGTAGAACCGGCTAAGATTTTAGTGATTGGGAAAACATCCTCTTGGGAGTCAGCTCCTCAAAACAGTGGTCCATGTTTGAATGGAACTTACATCTAACCAATGAAACATGAAAGGATTGAGGATAGTTCACTACAATGTGCACAGCATGACGGGTTGCAGCCATGAAGGGTAGAACGGGTAGAACTAAGAGATGTCGTTTGCCTGAGTACTTTCTACGGATATGGCGGTAGACCAGTTGTGATATTTTGTCTCTGAGAAAGTGGTTGTAAGTTGGAAAATGATTCATCACACACAAGGAGGTGGACTCCATTGAGACTGGAAAGTGAAGACTCAGCAGCTCCTGCCCATATATGGCAGTGGTACTCCATTTTGTTTGCCATAAAGTTCATAGGCTCAAATTAGGGCAAATAGCTCATTTCATTTTGGAGTCTGTCTATATTTCTGAGATGAGGTATTATGTACAGTATTTACATTATTCGGACTATTGTCCTCATCTTTGTCGCCATATTTGTCGGCCGAAACGTTGTGACAAATATGGCGACAAAGATGAGGACAATAGTCCGAATAATGTAAATACTGTCATTTCATTTTATATAAATGTTTGCATTAGTCTGATAAAGCCAACCCATCAACAGACATTGGTATTGTTTGAATCAATCAAATAACTAACAAAATAAAAAACCCACCAGAAAAAACTATGGAAAAAATGTTTATTAAAAAATAATTAGGTTTTATATCGTTATTATTCTCATTAGAATTAATTTGCTGAAGAATTAATTAGGTTAACGGACATTATTTCCATGTCAATATGTTAAGGTACTAACTGAAGT
>OZ038478.1:2573109-2683109 GCA_964036315.1 Acanthosepion esculentum
TATAATCAATTACATACTTTTTACATTATTTGGACTATTGTCCTCATCTTTGTTACCATATTTATCATGTTTCGGCTGTTGTACACTTCGGCATTCTTCAGGTGGTATGAATGTCGAACTAAACCCTTTATTTCATTCGCTGAGGCTGACTGTTCTAGCTCCACGTGCCATGTCTAATGGATTTCAGTTATCAGTTATCTCAAGGACACATGGCACAGTGGATAAAAGCGTTAGTTAGATCCAGTGACAGGACCCAAAAAGTGTGAGTTCAATACCTGGTTAAGGCAGTGGAGAACTTGGAGAGGGGAATTAACAGGAGATAACTGATAACTGACATCCATTAGACATAGCACATTGAACTAGAAGAGTCTACCCCACCGAGTGAAATAAAGGGTTCAGTTTGACATTCCAAACACCTAAAGAATGCTAGAGCGTACAACAGCCGAAACATTGTGATAAATATGGCAACAAAGATGAGGACAATAGTCCGAATAATGTAAATAGTGTACATAATACCTCATCTCAGAAATATAGACAGATACTGAATTCCATTCTTATAACTTACAGAATGATACTACTCTAATTTTTATGCACGTGCCAATCATCAGGTATAAATTTAATCAGAAATTTATTCTTGCTGATTGTCTCGCACTCCTAACTTTGAGTAGTATCATACAGTGAAGTATCAGGTTATAATTGTATATATATATATATATATGTGTGTGTGTGTGTGTATGGAGACACAGTGGAGTTACGGATAGCAGTTTGGATTGAGGAATTGGAGAGCCAAGTTTGAATGCCAGCCAGATCAATTAATACCCTTGGGAAAGGCATGAATCCTCTTTTTCTCCCAGCTGTTGGAAAACAGGAGGATAGAGTGGGTTCTATAGCCTTGGGTGGCAACCTGTCTAGGAGAAGGCAACTCTAAATCCCAAAACTGGCCTGGAGAGGGTCAGGCTCTGTCAGGCTATCTTGCCCAAGAAACACCACTTCTACTGTGGCTGCAGTAAAAGTGGTGCCTCTACAACCCTATGGGTCATAGGATTCGTGATTGAGATCAATCAAAATATATATAATGGACTCTCCTGTCGTTTTTGAAGTATGAGGATCTGACAACTTAATTGATTCAGTTATGAAATTTGTGCGATAATCTTCAGTAAAATGTAAAAGAATGAAAAGAATATAAATTCAAAGGTTCATAACATTAGTTTAAAAAAGGGTTCAACACAAGAGCAGAGCAAGAAATATTTATTTATTATAAACTGTTACATTGGAACATGCAAGTTACCATGACAAAAATGCATATTTGTTTTGACGTCTAAAGATGTCTCATCAGGTGGTTAACAATATACATTTTTCTCATGGTAACATGCATGTTCCACTGTAACAGTTTATTTTTATATATATATATATATATATATATATATATATATAAATAAAAACAGACCACTTTAAGGTTCCATATAATAAATTATTTCACCAGAGCCCTTTTAAAGGACCATGGATCATCAGACTTTACTTCCAAAGATTGAAACGAAAAAAAAAACATCAGTGTTCAATATAAAGGAACGGAGCTAAGACACATATATATATATATATATATATATATATATATATATATATATATATGTAAATATATGTAAATAAAGGAACAGAGCAAAGACACATACACACACATCTGAACAATAACAAACCCTCCATTCCTCCCCTGTTCAATCAGTTTGAGGTCCTGACCACCTCTGCCGACAAGGCCGAATGCTTTGCTCGGAAGTTTTCTTCCAATTCTACACTAGACTCTTCCAGGGTACCCTTGCCCAATTTCCCTCCCAGAACTGAGGCCCTCTTGGACAGATTGCACATAACCCCGTTGTCAGTATTGGGCATTATTTCTAACTTAGATCACCACAAGGCTACTGGTGGTGATGGGATACCAGCCATTGTCCTGAAGAAATGCGCACTTGAACTGGCGCCTGCCCTCTCTAAATTATACAACCGCTGCCTCAAGGAGTCCTGTTTTCCTGACTGCTGGAAGTCCTCAACCATTGTTCCTGTCTTTAAGAACTCTGGTGACCCCTCCGACCCTTCCAATTACCGTCCTATCAGTCTCCTACCCCTTTTCGGCAAAGTCTCTGAGGCCATTATCAACACCGAAGTGATTAATCATCTGATATCCCATGATCTGCTCTCAGACAAGCAGTATGGTTTCCGCTTTGCCCGATCTACTGCCGATGTGCTTACGGCCATCACTGAATTTGTCTACCAAGCTATCCATAATAACGGTGAAGCTCGTGTCGTGGCCCTTGACATCTCCAAAGCATTCGATAGAGTCTGGCATGCCAGCCTTCTCCGCAAGCTCCGGGGTTATGGTATCACAGGTCGATTGTTTGACCTAATACAATCATTCCTGTCAAACCGGGAATTGAAGGTCGTTCTTAGTGGATTCATCTCCAGATCCTATCCCGCTAACGCAGGTGTTCCTCAAGGCTCCATCCTAGGCCCTACTCTGTTCCTCATATTTATAAACGACCTTCCTGACCCCATAGACTCCCAAGTCGGCATTTATGCTGACGACACCACAATTTACTCCTGCCTCAAACACAAATCTAGTGATGCTGACAAAGTTAACCTGGCAGCTCAAATTGAAAAGGACCTCCAATCGGTTGTGAACTGGGGCGAGAAATGAATGGTTAACTTTAACGCTTCTAAAACAAAACTTCTCTCTATTAACCACCACAAAGATCCATCCCTGCATCCCATTAGAATGTCTGAAGACCAACTTCTCGAGAGCTCCTCTCTGCGGCTGCTCGGTCTCACGCTGACTGCTGATCTGAGATGGAACAAATACATCGAGTCAGTTGCATCATCCACCGCAAGGAAAGTTGGTTCCCTGTGCTGAGCCGGGAAATTTTTCTCCCCAGAATCGATCCTCCAAGTCTATAAATCGACCATTCGCCCTTGCATGGAGTATTGCTGCCATATATGGTCTGGGGCCCCTGCTGTTTGCCTCAGGGTTCTTGATAAGATCCAGAGATGGATATGCAATGTGATTGGCCCTGATCTGTCATCTCGTCTGCAGTCGCTCTCTCACAGATGCGATGTTACCTCGCTCTGCCTTTTTTACAAGTACTTTCACAGTAATTGCTCCGAGGAGCTGCTTTCGCTTGTCCCTAGGCCTCGTGAATTTAAACGTCCCACGAGGCTGGCATCCCGCTCCCACCCCTACACCGTGGAAACTGTTAGATGTAGACGTCTCTTCTACTCCAATAGCTTCATGTTTCGCACATCTCGCCTATGGAACTCCCTTCCCTATTACTGTTTCCCTGACAAATACAATCTCCAATGGTTTAAGTGTAGCGTCAATCGACATCTCCAGTTGCCTTGATCTATCCACTTCCCTTCTCCACATCCTTTCATCTTTCATTCCTATCTGCTCTCGCTCCAAATCTTCTGTAACCCCCTTGCCTTGATCGACCCACTGTCTTTCTTTCTCCACATCCTCTCCTTTACCACTCCTATCTGCTCTTCCTCTAACCCTTCTATAACCCCTTGCGTGATAGTGGCCTCCAACCTTGCTTGGGGTGATACGCTTAAAAAAAAAAAATAAATATGTGTGTGTGTGTCTTAGCTCTGTTCCTTTATATTGAACACTGATTTTTTTTGTTTTTTTTAACTTTCACACAGCAGCTGGCATACTGGTCAGTCAGCTTTAAAGGGTTAAAATGTCAAAAAATAATAATTGTTTTTTATATTTATAATCCAGAGTGCTAATCCAGAGTGTTAAAAATTAATAATACATGAAAAAAAGATTACGACTTTCAAATTTAAAAAACATTTTTTTTCATATTTTAAGAAATCAAATGATATGTGTTAAGTTCTCTTCTATCAACAATATTTGTTACCTCACACAGGGATTGAACTTACATCCTCCTGGTTATGAAAACTAATACTTTGTTGAATTTACCTCTCTCCCCTGCTGATTCAGATGGGTTCATTCCAAGTAGCTCAATTTAAGCTAGTTGATTTTCTCTAGAGGTGTGGACTTTCAGTTACGTAGGGTCTCTCCCCACCAGGTTCTTCTGGAAGGATTGGCAGGAGGAGTAGAAGGGTGTTTATCCCTTCATTATGGATGCTGTAGATGTAGTATCTGTTCTGTTCTGGAGGCCTTCTCTCCTCCCTTGTGTTCTCCCTACTATCTGTTCCGTAGCGGTGATATGACCGACTGTGACTAGCTTATACAAACTCTGACAAGATTAAATCAGCTAAGACCAGAGTGGCCCGAGTGGAAATACTCAGATCCCCACATTAAAAACTGACCTTGTGTCACAACCTGACACAATGGGGGGTTAAGATAAATCTCAGACTTTCTCTTGCCTGGTGAATTCTTGTTTTTTATGATATCAAACTGATTAAGTCTTGCATCGACGGTTTTCTGATTCTGTTTTGAATTCAGGTTAGGCATCTCAACCCAGGCACTGAAGGTCATATGGAGTGAGCCTCCTGCTTTGTTAATATGAGCTCACCAATCAGAACATCTTGAACAGACCCCCTAACTAATACCTGATACAATGCCGTATGGAACAAGCTTAATTGGACTGATCATATCTCTCTGGTTAGCTAGTGTAAATTGTCAAGGCCTGAGATTGGAGTCTAATAGAGCAAGTCTCACATATGATCTTCAGCATCTCGGTGTAGAGTATGTTGCATACAGGAGAATGATTGGGTAATTTTAGCAGGTGACTGGAATGCCACCATCGAGCAAGCCAATAGTGAAGCCGCACGGATCCGTTTAGATCAATCTAAGGCAATCAATGGGGTTGACCATCATTTTCTGGAGGCTATCCTTTTGGCCGCTGTTTTTCAGGCCATACTTCCATACTTAGATCTGACTTCTGTATGTGTCCACCGGTACGCTGGTGGAAGTGAATGGAGTACAATCAGAGCCTTTCATGTTTTCTCAATCCATTCGTCAATGTTATCTGCATTCGCCTTGGCTTTACATTCTTGCTTTGGAGCCTTTCCTTCATAAGTTAAAGGCGAATCCAGTCCTATTCAGAATCTCCTTACCTGGTGCTACCACCTTGGCCAGGTACTCTACATATGAAGACATTTTGGTTCTTATGTAGAGCAGAGCCGAGATTGACTACATTGGCAAAGAGATCAGAGGGTATGAGATTGTGATAGGGGCCAAGATCAACTGTGATAAGTCTGTTGGCTTGTGGTTCAGTGCATAGGAAGTGGTTTCTCTTCCCAGGCCTTTCTTCTGGACAGATGGTCCAGGCAAGCCACTCAGCATCTGCTTCAGTCCTGATCTACTGTTGGAAATGAATTAGTTGGAGGTACAGAATAAGGTCGAGGTTGCAGTTCGTCTGTTGTCACGGAGGAATCCTTAATGGGGAAGGTGGAAGTATGGGTTTTGCACATCTACCCAATTCTCCTTTACCAACTCTCCATACTTCCACACCCATATCCAACAGAAGTAATTCTATGGAGACAAGAAGTTTACCACCACCCAACTGACTGTAGCAGCATTTTGATGCTGGTTAATGATCAGGATATTGGTAACGCTGTATTAAACATTGCCCCCCCACCCAAAATAGGTTACTTTATGTTTGTTTTGCTTCTAGTTCTTTTATGCCAAATTAACTTAGGGGATGTATGCTCATTGGCCCTTTTTAGTTTTACCCCCTCCCACCTCTTTAATTCTCCATCCTCTCCCCACCCCCATTAGGCGACCAGAAATATCAGTTCTCTGGTGGATGTGGGACACCTTTCTTTGTTGTCATGTTTCAATGATTGCGGATTTGTGTGTGTGGTTGGTTGAATGATTGTTTTTCATTTATCTATGTCCTGCATTAATTTTCTCTGGTTAACTGATATTTCTGCCACAATTAAGGATTGTGGTTTTTTTTTATTACTAACCCTATTTTGTTTAGTTTCTAGTATATATATATATATATATATATATATATATATATATATATGATGAAAAATATGGAAAAGACAAAGCAAAATCCGAATATGCAAATTTATTGTTTTAATTTTGTTTTACTGTTGACGTCAGACGTTTCGGTCTAGTAAAACAAAATTAAAACAGTAAACTTGCATATTCGGATTTTGCTTTGTCTTTTCCATATTTTTCATCATAGGGTCGGATCTACATCCACATATTTCCTTATATATATATATATATATATATATATATATATATATACACACTATTATTCACATATTCATTAGGGTTTTCATTATTAAATGTTGTTAATTTATTCCCCAACTTCAGACACATTGTACATATAGAGACTAGCTAGGACTTCATAGAGACTCTGTGGTATTATGGTGGCTGTAGTAAAAATGGTAAGTAAGAATGTGGTGTTTTGAAGTAAAGGAATATTGTATAGATTGTTTGGGTCAGTGATTGTGGCGAGTTAAGTTTAATATAAGACAGATTGATGACCACCCTTCCCCATCCCCACTTTTGGCCTTGTGCCACATTTTCTGTTTCATTTCAGAAATAAATATTATTTGCCTGGTGAATTCTTTTCAGAGTAATTCAGGAGTGAATAAACCTTTTGGAGCCTGGATAATATCCCTAGAAGACTTTAACAATATGGACATATTTTGTTTTGGCTTCCATGGGGTGGGGGGTCAATTTACAATGAATTTACACAGCAAAATGGACCCCATCCAACTTACTTTTATAAATTCTAATAAAAAATGTTCTTTGATATTTGTGATAAGGACTATTATAATAATAAGAAAAACAAATTTTGCCAGAATGATTATTTCAGACTGCAATGCCTTTTGCCTAATTCCACCTTTTATTTTCCAATTAGAAATGTCATCCATAATGTTAGAAACATGTGGAGAGAAGAGGATACAAATTTATTCATTCATCGTAAGTGGATTATTTTAGAATGTGTTTTAAAGGATGCAATTATTGTGACTACACGTGTATTCTCAAGTGAAGTTAAAGATTCAAATGGAAAGCTTCAGTGAAAGGGTTAAAGCCTAAATCCTTGCTATCAATGTCACTAAAACTTGCACCACATCTGTTCAGTCTTTAAAGAAATTTAGTTGACGTATAAATACAAAAATTTGTTTAAAAATAAACATGAGAAAAAAAAAACAGAGGGATGGAGGGAGGGGGAGACTTAGTTTACTGAAGCTTCAAAATCTAATCAAAAGATATTTGTTGCATTTGCATAGAAAATAGCTTAAGGCATTTATTTACATGGCACATGAAAGTTTCAAATAAGAAAAAAAAACATCATTCATGAGAAGAACATCATTGGCAAAAAAGAAGAGAAAAGTTTTATCCAGAAATTTTGCTGAACAAATTGAATTCAACAGTTTTTTAAAAAAAAACTAAGACCATTTTGTTAAATTTAAAAATCTCAGAGCATTTTGATGTAAGATTCAACTGTACACTTTGATGTATGGCAGCATCTTGAAAAAATTACTTTTATTCCTTCATCTACAAAATAAATGAATAACACCATTTCAATTCATTCTGTTGTCTTCATCAGTTTTTAATACTTTTGAGCTGATATAATCATTGATCTTCCAAAGATTTATTTTTCATTTGCTGGCCTTTCCATGACACCTTTTTCTGTTCTTCCTTCTATTTATCTCTTCATCTAGAACGTCATAGTTTGATAGAATCACAGGACTGACTGTTGAAGTTTCATATTTCTGGTGCATTCAAAGTCAGTCTGATTTTTTCCCATCAGTTGTGGCAACCTCGTGTTTTATTACATTCAAACTAGTAACATAAAACTCTAACATTCTTGACATCAGACTCAAGTCACATGACCGATTCGGACTTTGGTTGAGGAAATGAAATAGAAAAAAAATACACACCGATTTCTAGAAATTACTTAATAATATTTCGGCAATTAATCAACATTGTTTTTTACCCTGATATTATTTGTTATTACAATAGATTTTATGTTTACGATATTCAAGCTAATTCTGCGAGTGTGAGAAATGTAGTGAAAATTGGTCCCCGTATTGGATGTTGCAACGACAGAATTGCACTAAATTATGGTTGAAACAAAAACTGTCCTCTCATCTAGCATTTGTCGCTATTTAACTTTTATTTTTACTTTTATGACATATTCATGTTGGGAAAAAGAGAAAAAAATATATATTTTTCTTGCACTAATTACAGGTGTGAATGAAAACTAAAGGACTCAGTGTTGGTATCTAAGGAAAAGTTGAACAAGAGAACAAAACAAATTTGCCTCAAGCATTCCAATGAATAAGATGAAATGGGATAAAATGTAAAAGTAATTAAAATTCATTTATATAGAAAATGTTTTTTTGGCACTCCCAGACACCTCTAGAATAAACTGTTTTTTTTTCTCCTTGTTTTTACATTATTTTGGATTATGTAAGAAGTCTGGACAAATCTAGAAATTTTTTTCAAGGCAAATATAACTTTTTAAAAAGAGGTGAGAATTTCATGTAAATTTAAAACCTTTTCAGAATTACAAGATCTTTTGTGTTAAATTTTATTATTTCTTTTGATTTCTGTTGTATACACACTTCCTTCTGGGTCCTAACCAGAGACCTAAGGCCAGAAATGGCTTCATGACATTTTCTACGGATAAAACAAAAACAAAACTAAGATCACACATTTTACACAGATAATATGCTCCGTAATGTGTGAGCTTGTGAGTTCAAGTTGTTGTATTTCTTCAAGGCATGGAAAACCAGGAATCCTTACAATGTGTCTATCAGAACCTTTTCCAATCAATTATTATTATTATTATTTTCTTTGATATCTGGGTTTTACACATTTATTTCCTGGTCCCGCCCAGGGACCTAAGGTTAGAAATGACATCATGACACTTTCCACTGTAAAATAAAAAAAAATAATTACATAGATAAAGCCCTTCGTAAAGTGTGGGCTGTACTTGTCAGAACAATTTTTTGTATCTCTTTGAGGCATGGACTTCCAGGGATCCCTTCAATCAGCCTACTGGAATCTTTTCCAACCAGTCCAAGGGCTCCAACTACAACAGGGATTGTTGATGTTCCCATGTGCCACATTTTTGAGATTTCGATTTCAAGGTCCTTGTATTTTGACAGCTTTTCGAATATCTTCAAAGATACATTGCAGTCTGCAGGGACTGTCATATCAATAAGGAGGCACTTATTTTGTTTGTGATCTTTAATAACAATGTCTGGGTGGTTGGCTTTGATTGTTCTGTCAGTGTGTATTATGTAGTCCCATAGAATTGTAACAGGTCCTATCTCCATAACCGGGTCTGGGTAGTGTTCATACCAGTTCCTTTCAGTTTCCTTCCCGTAGAAGTTGCAAATTTTCCAGTGCAGATATTGGCCCACTCTGTCATGCTGGGTTTTATATTCAGTGGGTGCCAATATCGTGCAACCTGATACAAGATGATCAATGGTTTCTGGATATTTATCACAGAATCTGCATCTTGGGCTAACACAATATTTTAGTATATGTATATATATTATTATTATTATTATTCCTGTTATTATTATTTTGCAGCTTCCTTTATCTTTTTGTATTTTTTCAGAATATTTTTGCAAATAAACACCAGAAACTTGGAATAAAGAATTGACTTTGGACTAGGTTTGAATTTTTATTCCACATCTCAATTGCTGATGTTGAACAAAAGAAAATGAGAAAAACAGAAAGATTACAGGTAAAAAAACCATGCCTAATGAAGACATTCTCACACGATTAATTCCAGTTAAGGTTTCCTCAATGAAAGAGATACCTGAATATTTTGAACAAAGATAATATTACAATAAATACATTCTGCAGTCATCTTTAGGTTTATATTCCATGAAAATTATAGAAAAGAATATAAGATATTCTTTGAAAGTCAAACAAAAGGGGCATTTTCATACCATAATGAAAAAACAGACCTTGTCTTTGAGGGAAGGGCTGCTGCAATTATCAGGAATGGACAGTTTGTTCTCCTTAAACCCTACAATAAATGCCTTGCTGCTTCTTGCTTTCCTGCTTGTTGGAAATCCTCTTCTATAGATCCAGTCTTTAAGAACTCAGGCGAACAGACTGATTCTTCTATCAGCCTATTTGCCTTCTACCTCTTTTTGACAAAGTGCAATCAATTGGTTAGGCATCTCACCTTGCAAAGTCAGCTCTTTCACATAGGCAATATGGCTTTTGGTTCTCAAGGTCAAGTGCTGATGTATTAACAATTATTGCTGAAAGAGTCCATCAAGCTTTACATAAAAATGGTGAAGTTTGGGCCATTGCTTTGAATATCTTGAAGACATTTGACAGGATTTGGCATGATGGTCTTCTTCCCAAGTTGAAAGGTTATGGAATTTAAGATATTTTTCAACTGATTCAGTCTTCAGTATCTGTCTATATTTCTGAGATGAGGTATTATATACACTATTTACATTATTCACATTATTGTCCTCATCTTTGTTGCCATATTTATTACAATGTTTCAGCCATTGTACACTCTGGCCTTCTTCAGGGCACATGGTACAGTGAATAAAGTGACAGAACCCAAAGAGTGTGAGTTCAATACCTGGTTAAGGCAGTGGAGAACTTGGAGAGGAGAATTAACAGGAGATAACTGATAACTGACATCCATTAAACATGGCACGTGGAACTAGAACAGTGTACCCCAGTGAGCGAAATAAAGGGTTCAGTTCAACATTCTAACCACCTGAAGAAGGCCAGAGAGTAAAATGGCCGAAACGTTGTAATAAATATGTTAACAAAGATGATAGATAGTTTGATGGTTTAACCAGTATATCGACCTTTGTTGGGCCATGTAATGCTGAAATTTTTTTTTTTTTCCAAAAAAGCATAGTTGGTAATATTGTTTTTCAAAAATGTATAGCTGGTAATAATATTTTTCTAAAAACGTATAGCTGGTAATAATATTTTTTCAAAAACGTATAGCTGGTAATAATATTTTTTCAAAAACGTGTAGCTGGTAATAATATTTTTTCAAAAACGTATAGCTGGTAATAATACTTTTTCAAAAAGAAATGTGCTGGAAAAGACCTGGAAGTTCACTATTTGCCCATAGCTGGGACCCTAACAGGTGCTATCACCCCGGGTCAGAGTGGACCTGGGAACACCAGCAATTAAGAGGTGGTTCTACACTTCCTCAAAACCTCCTGATCAGAGGCCTTGCTGTTGGATGCAGTTTAACGTCATAGACAAAGATGAGGACAATAGTCCAAATAATGTAAATAGTGATTCAATCTTATCAAATTGCAAAATGAAAGTTGTTTTGAATGGTCACTCTTCTAGATCTTTTTGCATTAATGGAGGTGCCCACCGCCAGGGCTCTATCATTGAACCTTCACTGTTCCTAATTTTCATCAACAATCTTCTTGATGTCATTTGTCCTCAACTTGGTATGTATGCTGATGACACAACTATTTACTCTTGATATAATAGTAATCCTGATCAATTCAATAAGATCAAATTGACAGATGACCTACAATCTGATGTTAACTGGGGCAAGGAATGGATTGTTAATTTTAATGCCTCTGAAACGAAACTGCTCTCTTTTAATCATCTGAGAGAACCCTTTTTTATCTTTCATCAGCATGGCTGATGCTAACCTCCAGAAGAGTAACACATTGCACCTTCTCAAGACAATTGCTAGGTCTGCTGCTAGGAAGGTTGGTTCACTGTGTCAGTCTAGATTATTTTATTAACCAGGATCTATCTTAGATATTTATAAGTCCACCAGTCATCCTTGCTTTGAATATTGCTGTCACATCTCGTTTAGTGCTTGTGCTTTGTATTTAGAGATTCTTGATAAAACCCAAAGAAGAATCTGCAATGTTATTGGTGGTGAACTGGCATCTCAGCTTCAGTCACTTCTTTCTTACTACTCTAAGTGTAAGTATTCCTAGTGACTTTTCTAAAAATACTTTCACGCTAATATTTCTAATGGACTTTCCTCTATTGTACCAAGACTATGAATTTAAGCACAGTACTAGATTGGCGGTAAAGTCTCATCATTTGGCTAGATATGAAGACCATGAAATGGCCAGATGTAACTAAGTTACTAACAGTTTCTTCTATCACACTTCTCACCTGTGGAACTCTCTTCCAGTTTCTTACTTCCCAGTCATCTTTGATCTTCAAAGATTTAAATGCAATGTCAGTCATTATCATCTGTCTTCTTAATTCTTGTTCTTTTATTGTTCTCTCCCCTTCATTCTTTTTCTAATAGTCTTTTACACTCAGTAACCACTTGTGACTTAGTGGGTTTAGTGCCTTGCTTAGGTTGAAATGATTAAAAATAAAAAAAAACACCTGACTTCCACAATCAATATACTGCACACACACACATGTATGTATGTTGTGGCATTCACCCTGGATTGGTTAAGCCGGCTCCTTCCAAGGAATTCACCGCATCCGGAACGAAGGCCGACCAAGCACGGCGATCCGTCACCAATGCTGAAACGAGCGACAGCCATTCCCGATTCCAATGGTGGCGAATTCTTGAAACGGAGTGACAAGGGAGTTTGAACTTCACACGCGGTCCCCACACCTCGCATGCTATCCCAGTGGAGGGAGGAATATGCTCTTACTTGCCGCAGAATTTCCACAGACGCAGAGGCAGGAGTAACCAAGAGGCCGCCGGATGCCGGTACAGACGCCGATTGGTTTTGAATTCAGAGTTGACCTTCTCCTAGACCAGTTGCCATCCAAGGCTATAGAACCCAGTCTGTCCTGCTATTTACCCATAGTTGGAGGGAGAAGAGGATTCACACCTTTCCCAAGGGTGTTAGCACATAAGTGAATGTAACGGATTCGACTGGGATTCGAACTCGGCTCTACGATTCCTCAATCCAAGCCGTTATCCATTACACCATCGTGCCTCCTTCACACACACACATGGCTAGGAATAATTCTGACATTATTTAATTCTTGATCTTTTATCCATCCTGATCTTCAGTCGAACAAGTGGTGGTGGGGGTGACATAAAATTAGTTGTCATCTTTTGACAACAGATTTTCTCAAGAAAATAAAAAATTCTTTCCTTACAGATTTTATTCCCCAAGAAGACAAAAGAATGAGTCCGTCAAAATATCTAATTAATTATGTTCTAGTATTAATTTGAAAAATAACATCAGGACATTGTGTTAGTTAACCAAATAATCCTTGTCTACAAACATTTTTGGCAAGTTCCTTTCAACCTTGAGAAAAAAAACAAACAATAATAATTTCAATGGTAAGAGTGATTGTCTTCCTTTGTCAGTGTTGACAATGAGTTACAACTGCCTGACCATTAATTATAGAAAGTAGCCTGACCATTAATATTCGTCTTAACCAATTATCCTGACATGCCAATGACAAGAACTCCTTGTTGATATCTGGCCATAAGACAGAATAAAAGAAATAAAAACATGCCAATCAAACCTTCAAAATGACCAAAAGCAACTGGATCCAAAATTTAAACTTAGTTTTTTTGCTGAAAGACAATCAGCAGAAAGCAACGAAGCACAAAAGAATGTAAAACATATTAATAAAGCAAAAATCAGTGGGAAGTTTGAGAAACTTGGTGTGTTATTAAAGCTTTCATAGTCTTGTGGTAAAGTGCCAACCTTTAAAGACAAGCTTCTAATAATCAAGAAGCAAGTTCAAATCTCAGGTGGAAAATTTTTTCTGGAAAAAAAAAAAATTGCTAAAAATTTTTTCTGTAAAAAGAAAATTTTTTAAAATTGCTAAAAATTGAATAGAAATAAAAAAAAAAGAGTGTGGCCTGAGAAGCCATAGTCAAATACAAAATAAGCAACAGGACTGCCCAACAAACAGAATTGACAAAGTTTGCAATAACAAGACAAAGAAAGAACAGTGCAAAAAATAAAATAAAGCAAGCAAACAATATATTCAAGGCAAAGCAACAGTAAATATGGCAAGAAATTCACAAAGAATTGCAGTTGACACACAAAAGCATGTTTGGACAAGCGAATGTAGCATTCTAACTTCAAGAGAAGACAGGCTGGTACTGTGTCAGATAAAAAACTACAAACCAGAGCCTATTTTATTAGCAAGGAAGAAATCTCAGGTTGTTTTTGTGTGCTTCTGACTATAAAACTGGGCAGAGGAAAGAGTTTTGTAGTCATTCCTCAAAACTGATAATAAATGTAAAATAAAAGTAACAAATTTATCTAAAAAAGAAAAAAAAGGAAAAAAAAAAGAAAAAAAAGCCAATTTTCAGTTCATTTGAGATCAAATGTTAAAAAGGGTTTTCAAAATGGCAGCAATAAAAAAAAAAACATTTTAGAAAATGAGAAATCTCTAATTTAAATTTGATTTTTTTTATTTCTATAATGAATTTTGTTGCTTCTGTGACATGTCTACTGATGCCAAAATTCAAAACTGGACAGAAAATTTAGAACCTTCAAGCAATTTCCATTTTATTCTTCCAGTTTGGTAAATAAAAAACATGCACTCATTTTATAGACTTGTGCCATACTAACCTGAGAAGTATCTACCTATCTAATCATCCCTAAAAACGTATCCCCACTGTCTCTAGCCTCTTCATTTGTAGATATTCACCAGCAAGATTGAATTTAGTGAAATATCACAGTACTTCCTATTGTTTGGTTGATCAGACTGTATGTCTTGATCAGGCTAGGGTCCCTGTTGTAAAACTACCCAGGAAGCTCCTCAGTGACTTGGCCAAAGCCAACCCAACCCATCCTGGACAAATGCCGAGACATTAAAATAATAAATATATTATTATTATTATTATCTATACATACATTGTAGGTAAATATACTTTGTTTGTCACTTGCATCATTTTTAAATTTTATCAAATGTTGAGTACCGTTAGTTTTACGAGTTGTCTGTATAAACAACAACCAGAAATGATTAACTTTTCCTTCAGAAAAAACACAAACGTGGAAGAAAAACTAAAAACAAAATGTTGTGCGAAAGTTGGAATCGAGTGTTTTTATATTTTCCCACTAACACCAAATGGTTGCAATTTGAGAGCAGGTAAAAAAACAAACTAAGATTTCAAGAGAAGCAGTCTCTGCCAACTTTTAAGATTAATAAAACACTGATTTTCTTTCTTAATTTGGCCTTGTGCCAGACTAATATAAGCATAGTATGTGAAACAAACAAATTGCAGAATCTGTCTATATTTCTGAGCGGAGATATTGTAACTATTTACATTGGCCTTCAACAAGTTATTACCAAATCTTGCAGAGGTTGTGTGCTGGCAGCAAAACTACCTATCACAAAGATAGAACCTTAGCCAAAGACAGGCACGCTGTGGTCAAGACTGCATATAAATTTTGTAGGTCCTATGAATGGATCATATTGTCTTGTGGTAGTTGATAGTTTCACTAAATAGCCAGAAATTTATAAGTGCGAAGATCCAGAATCTTCTGTAATAATGAATTTCTTGCATGATATGGCATACCAGATACCATAATCTCTGAAAACAGAATGCAATTTACGGGTAAAAAAATTCAAAAACTTTTGTAAGATGTACTCCATTGAACATATTACAAACCTGCTATATTACCCAAGGCCAAATGGACAAGTGGAATGGTTTGTGAGAATATTCAAAAGAGTTTTGAGAAAGTAAATGAGGAAGCACTTCAAAATTTTCTGAGAGTTTACCATGTAACACCAAATCGAAAAACACAAATGGATAACAAAACAACACCAAAAATTTCAAGGTTGATGATAAAGTGTTCTTTAGAGCATATGAGGATGGCAAAGAAACATGTTTGAAGTTTTAATGTTTTATTTTCGAAACACAGACAGAACATTGTGGCCATGTTCATAGTTAAATGTTACTGAGTGTTGGCTGTTCCTTTTTTATTATTACGGCTTCCATTATTTTTCCTCTTATTGCATATGAGGCTAATATACTTGTATTTTGTACTAGTGTATCTTGGATAGAGTTTGTTAGGTTTTAGTGTGTTTAAATGAATCCTAATTGACCTATGGCCAGGTAGGTGTAATTTGCGTCATCTAGATAGGCATGAAGTAGTATGACCAATACAATTATTTATGTGTTTGGTTTGATCAGAAACACAGTTCTTTAAGGATCATTTGACCTCATAAACAATGTTGTTTTGTAGTTTGGATTTTGGTGGGGTGTTGTTTTTTTATGCTAAGGTTAGCTGCTTTAAATTTTTTGTAATAGATAATTCAATTTTCTTATTCAGGTTGACTGGGGTTGTGTATTTCTTTATATGTCTAAGAGAAAATTCATCTTGATTATAGTTAACATTTATTTGGCTTTTGTAGAAGATGTTAATGTTATTGGTTTTATCACTGTGTTCAGTATTGTTAGAAATAGAAATAGTCTAATCTGGTGGTTGATGAGGTAGTTAGGAAAACTATTATTAACTAGCATCTGTTTTACATTATTGAGTTCTTTAAGGAAAAGTGGATGAGATGATGAATTCTTGTATGCACTCTTTAGGAAATTTTTTATAATTACTATTTTATATCTAAGTGGGCATTTGTTCTTAAAATTAAGGTGGCAAACATATGTATATATATATATATATATATATATATATATATAAATAAGAAGTAGTTAATAATAAAGCAATAATTACAACTGTCATAAAAGTTAAGTATCATTTAAAAGATACATTTTTATGATAGAAATTCAATCAATACTTTTTCTTTTTTTGCTTTTGCTATTAATTGAAAACATTTGACTTTTTCACTTAAAGGAAACACTTTACAACTTGTGTTTCTTTTCTTCAATTTGTCAGCATCATAACCTTTGCACTTTTGTTCATTATTGTACAAAACTTTTATTTAAATTATTTCATTCTGAAGTTAACTTGAGGTAAGTAAAATCACAGAAGAGATAAGATAGCTGCAGTTGTACTAATTTTAGTAGAAAGTCAATTACACTCAGTAAGGAACAAACTCATTAGTGAGACTCACTTTCTAAATAGTGAATCACTGGGAAACAGTCATTTGCTCAAACACTGTTCATATCCCTTGAGATATGCATTTATGTATATGTGCGCATATAGACATTTCTCCCAATACTTGTATATATGGGAGATCTTCCAACCACCACACTTTCCCCAAATGTAAAATGAAAGAGAAAATGCAGCAGGAAATTCAACATTTTAGCCTAAACGAATGAAAAGGAAACAAATCAGAATAAAAAATTAAGAGAAATATTTAATTAAAATAATTTTGTACCAACAATTTTTTTTTCTTTAATTTCAAATCTTTTCCTCTAAAACAAAAGAATTAAAAATATATATATTTTTTTAATTTTAATAAAATAGAAAAAAAAAAGAAAAAAGAAAATTTAGAAGAGAAAAATTTTGTAAAATTTTTTTAGTTATCTAGAAATTGCAAGAAGTTGTTAATGATAATTTATCCTAAAATTCTTAACAAATTTCAAATTACTTACCAGGAAGAATTTTGTTATTTAATAGATTATATAATCTCTTAATTTTAATGGACTATATGATCCCTTAATTTTAATGGATTATATGATCCCTTAATTTTAATGGTTTAAATAATCCCTTAATTTTAATGGATTATATAATCCCTTAATTTTAATGGATTGTATAATCCCTTAATTTTAATGGATTATATAATCCCTTAATTTTAATAGATTATATATCCCTTAATTTTAATGGATTATATAATCTCTTAATTTTAACTTAAATATTTATATAATATTAAATTAAGTAAGATATTATTTTTATAATGACAAGAAAAATCTATAAAAAATTAGTGTGTATCAAAAGTATTTTCATTTTTTACAAAGTTTTTATTTTTTATAAGATATTTATTTTAGTACATAAAATTAAATTTATGAAACTCTCAAAAAATACATGCTCTCTACTGGTTTTGTTCTCATCTCCATGGTAACATATTTGTATAGAGAAAACACACCAAGATTCATAGAAATAATAATAAAAGTTAGGCAAAACTTTAATGAAAAAAATAGATTCTTTTCATGAAAACCATGAAATAGATTCCCATGTGTTTCAGTGACAATAAAAAAAAAACAATTGTTTTTTCCTTCCACTAGTTTTGATAGCTTAGGATTTGTTTTTCATTCTAAGTTTTTAAAATTATCTATTAGTAATGATATAACATGTATAAAGTTACAATGAGTATACGATGTTTGGTAGCAGGTGAGAAGTTTGCGTATAAAAGATCGTTTCCAGGGGAATAAGAACATTTTTTTTTTTTATAAATGAAATTGTTTCATTCTGGCTTCATGATTTCATTTCTTGTGAAATCAACAACAAAGGAAATCTGTCCAAATTTTATCACTGGCGGATGGAGTCCCGAAGAGAGATTGCAGCCATTCTGACCCCCACCTACACCTGCCCACAAAGTACATTGGACATTTTCAGATGAAAATGCTTTTTTCTTTGTCTGTAAGAAAAGAAAATAAAAATATTTTCATATGATCTTAAGAATAAAGAGAAAATGAAATTTGCAGTCATACCAGTTTCTGCAGCTGGCATATGGTTGAAATTTTAGCAGAATATTGGACAGAAGTTTTCTTGGGTGTTCGCAAAAGTGAAAAGAAAATGTTTAGGAAATGAACAGCAGTAACAAAATTACATCAAACAAAAGGCTAGGGAGAGAGAGAAAGTGTAAAAGAATTCAGGGCAAGTGAGGTTCATGTATAGAGACAAAAAACTGAGTTTTTCTCTCACTCAACATTTCAGTTAGCCTCATGAATATTAATGAGCATTTCTTAAATTAAAAACTTGAAAAACTAACAATATTTTTTTGTTTATAAATAATTTTTGCAAAATAAAAGCCTTAAAATTGCCTCCATAAAGTCCATCAAAGGACAAAACATGTCAGCTAAGTTTTCCTTATATATATATATATATATATATATATATATATATATATATATATATATATATATATATGGGGGTGGGTAGAAATAGGTACCTAAAGTTCAAAATACATTCTGAAAACGAAAAATCTTTCTTGAGGCTTTTATTTTATTTTTTTAATTCCAAGTTAATAGATTAAATTAAAATTTTCAATAAGCAAAATATTTTGCTATATTTCAAACCAAAATTTCAAATTGATTGGAAGGACTTTTTAAAAAATCTCTAATATCAACCTTATTAAAAATGGCTGTCAGTAAAACATGATTATAAATTTCTGAAAGCAAACTGTTAGAGTAATGCAATAGACCTACCCATAATTCCCTACTGACCATCATATATAAATAGTCCAGCTAAAATACAACACAGATAGCTTGACAATTGCAATTAAGCATGAAATAGACTGCCACCACTGAGTGTTGACATCAACATCTACCTTATATATATATGAAAATAATGAGACAAAGTTGATAATTTTTAATGAAAGATGCATTTCACCATAGAAAAGCTTATCTTATGTTTTTCTTTGGTGTCATCAGTTCAACTAAAAGAAGACAAAACGATATGTAAGAAGAGTGTTCTCGGGATCTCTGATAAAATGTTGGTCGTCGTTAATCACATTATTCTTGCTTACGATGTTATCAAGTTTGACATTTGAGGAGAGTCTGTATGCCTCTGTGATTTTTCTTTTTTATCTATATCTGTATACACATAAATACCCACATGCACATACAATCAATACACACACATGTAAACAATATATATATCTTTTTTTACATACATGCACTCACAAATACATACATACATTCACCCAGGAACATATATACATGTAAAATGGTATACATATATAGGTTATTAAAAAAAAAAAAAAACCTATATGATGGTATATGCGTATACATGTTATATACGCAAGGATATGTATTGATGAGCATGTATATGTATACATGTATATCAGAAATAAAGATTTGTCTCCAACACATGTTGGAATATTTGTGATATTCCTTTTAATAAAAGATAAAGAAATTGCCAAAGATGTTTTGAAAGAAGGACTTCTGCTTAAGAGATATGTCATCACATTGAGTCAGTAGCAACAAATTTTTAATGACTGAAGAATTAGTTTGCAAACTGAATTCACAGCATTCAAAATTTTATCCCATCTCCAACAATTTGGAAATGGGTTGCTCCTGATTTGACAGGAGCCAATTTTAAAGAATGGACAAGAAATAGATGCAGATAACAGTTTAGTGGAAGCAAATAGCACCAAAAAAACATCCCAATAGAATATTAGCAGATAGCCCAAAAGACCACTTCAAATGAATTTCCATCCAAGGAAATATTTTGGAAGTGTGCTTGTATTTGGTGTCTTTACTTCATAAATGTGAATGTTTTGATGTTAAGAAACTTGTATTGTAAGCAGTTAAATTGTTTAAAGACTGTTTTAAATGGAAAAAATACCTCATTAGGTACCCTACACTATTGGCCTTGTACTACACATATTTTAGTAAATACCTATATATGTAAATTTATATTTATCTCTATTTTGCATTGTTCTCTTTCTGTATATAAATTTATATATGAGTGTGTGTGTGTGTGTGTGTGTGTGTGTGTGTGTGTGTGTGTGTGTGTGTAATATTTAAAGAAGAAGATGATGGGTGTAAAAATATTCAAATTAAATGGCAGAAGTCTCTAAAAGAATTTTGATAAAAAAAACTTTCATTTGGGGGATTTTAAGATGAAATATTTCTGAGAAAAATCTTTAAAAAACGCTGAATAAAGAATTTAACACCTTGTTATTAATTTCAATTCTATTAAGGTCTTTGCAGACAACATTGTAGCAAGCAGAAAAATGAAATTTAGAGAAAATGGAAGATAGAAATCTTCACCTATCATGAATTTTAGAAAAACATTAAAATTAAATGATAAAATTTTGCTATGGTTGCAAATGTCATACTCTTGGATTCATTCAGTTCCATTGGTGAAAACATTTTCAAAGATTTTAAAGTTTAAAATATTAAATGTGCTTCTCTGATATTTCATATAGTTTTAAACTTTTGTTTTTACCTTTGTCTTTCACCTTTTAAAGTTCATCTCATCAATTTGAACACCATGGCCAAAGAGAATTACTGAATTGAATATTCACAGGTCAAAGGGCAGAGCCTGATCTCACCTACTTTTATATTTATGCAACTAACTTCGGATCTTAATACTTAGTCCTCTGATTCTGTTAAAACCAAATTCAAAAGATCAAATGAAACAAACACGTAAGAATGTTAGAGAATATTTGGGATGAACAGAAATTTATGGGAAAAGGAGAATAGTTCATTTTGTCAAAATATAGAAATGGCAAAGAGTACATCAGTGAAAATGCTCTGTTAATGCAACAAAAAAATAAAATGGAAGAATAAAATATTTAAAAAATGAAAGAATAAAAGAATAGTAGAATAAAAAAATAAAAGAATGGAAGAATAAAAGATTAAAAAAATGAAAGAATATTAAGATGGAACTATTCAGAAAAGAAATAGAATGTCTTGTTTCAGGTTTTTAATAGATATTTATTTTGTAATCCATTACGATGTGACTTTTAAAGAAGTAAAAGAGATTAAATTAAAAAGTGTTAAATGAATAACAATAAAATATAAGGGAAAACAAAAATATCTTAAAATTCACACATTTGATTTGGAACAACAAAATGTCTTTGATCTGAAAATAAAGCAAAGAAAAATGGGTGAAAAAAATGACAGGGTCTTTTTTTTTTTTTAAATGAATCTCCAAATTGTAAAATTATCTCCAACTAAAGATAACAAAAATTAAATCCTTTCCAGACCCCCTGGGTCTAAATTAACTCATTTCCAGGCACCCTGGGTCTAAATTCTCAAAGTGCATTAAAATAATGAAAGGTAATTCTGAAAAATGAACACTTTTCGTCTACTTACATTTTTGCTGATACAAATCAAATCTGAAAAGGGAAACATTTGCCCCAAATCCAATCAAGGAAATTAGTGATTTCACATAATGCAAATATTTTGTCGATCAAAGAAAATCTTGTTAGCAGATTTTCATCTTTTAAATTTAGATACTTACTCAAGTTAGTCTGGCACAAGTCCAGTTGGAAGGAGGACTCCCATAATAAGGAAAACTTTTGCAGTAACAAATTAGGATTTAATAGTTAATTACTGTCGCTTGACAATACATTAAAAGTTGAGATTAAGAAAAGCCTTTTACAAGTGCTTTTTTTTTAAAACTAATACAATGCTCCCAATAAAAGGCCCAAGAGACACTCAAAGTAGAGGGTTAATGAATGCAGATTATGAGGATATGTAGGAAAGATAACAACTGACCGTAGACTTGAAGAGGTTAAGATTGTAATGATCAGGGAAGCATCCTCTTGGGAGTTTCTTCTACAAAGTAGCAGTTCTTAGGCAGAAGATGTCTGACTGGAACATCCTCCTTATTAATGGTATACAAAGGGAACTGTCCCAGTGTACATGGTATGGCAGGTCTTAGCTTGTGAAAATCTGAATTGGTGACACTAAGGAGTGTTGCTCATTAGAACATTTGCGATGGAAACAGAGTAGCAAGAGGCTCATGCTATGTCATAATTCATCAAAGGCTCCATAGACACTTTTGAGCTTTTATGCTGGACAATGAAGACTGGCTAACTCCAACCCAGATAGAACACAGCAGTTTATTTTTTAATGAAATATAGACAAGTAGACAAGAGGAATGAGTAAGAGAGAAAGTATAGAATGAATTAGAGAGATGGATGGGGAGAGAGAGAATGAAGGGAAGAGTGTTGTCATAGAATGGAAAAATGTTTCCCTCTTGAAAATAATGACTGACATTGCATTTAAATTTTTGAAGATCAAAGTTGACTGGAAAACGAAGCTGAAAGAGAGTTCTGCTAGTGAGAAGTGAAAGAAAAGAAACTGTTAGTAAAGAACTCATGGTTACATCTCATCATTTCAACTGTAAAAGCGATGAGACCTTGCCGCCAATCTCGTACTGTGCTTAAATTCATAAAGTCTTGGTACCAAATAGGATATGTCATGAGAACAATTACCATGAAACTATTTATAGAAAAGGCCCAGGGAAACTACGTTATGGTGGTGGGAAAGCGACTGAAGCTGAGATGCCAGGTCAGGACAAATAATATTGCAACTTCTTTTATTTATGAATGTTTCAGCATAATGTTTCAGTGTTTGCTAACCATCCTCCTTTGTACCATTAGATTAGCCACACACACGGCCAGGACCCCGCCCGGCCAGGAACAGTGATACTCAAATATAAATATTATGATGTAATGAGGAAATGTTTTGGTGAATGTTATAGAATTTTATATGTTCCTATATAAGATATCTCCTAATATTTCTTAATAAAATCCAGCCAAAGCCAGACTTTATCTCAAAGCATTAGTTCATTGGGCATGTAAGGTTTATTTAAAGCATAAGAATTTCCTTGAGAGATGAAATTATAAAATTGTTTTACACAAATTTGTAGTAAACTTGCCATTTAATGTCCTGCTTTTTTTTTATTATTTCAGATGAACTAACCAATAGTTGGAGACTTAATAGTGAGGTACCAGTATTTGTCTATATTTCAGAGATGAGGCATTATGTACACTATTTACATTATTTTGCCTATTGTCCTCATCTTTGTCGGCATATTTATCACAACGTTTCAGCTGTTGTACACTCAAGTCTTCTTCAGTATCTGTCTATATTTCTGAGATGAGTTATTATGTACATTATTTACATTATTCAGACTATTTTCCTTATCTTTGTTGCTATATTTATTACAACATTTTGGCCATTGTACACTCTGGCCTTCTTCAGGTGGTCGAACTGAACCCTTTATTTCGCTCACTGGGGTAGACTGTTCTAATTCCATGTGCCATGTTTAATGGATGTTAGTTATCAGTTATCTCCTTTTAATTCACCTCTCCAAATAGTGATGTACCAGTTACAGCAAGAAAGACTGGGGTGCTAGTTATGGCAAAAAAAAAAAACACCCAAGTACTAGTTACTTTAAAAAAAAAGAAAAGTGAGATTATACAAAGAATTACATGTGGTAATGTTTACAACACCAGGCTCAACACTGCCAATCACAGAAGTTAAGCAATACTGAAACTGGTCAGTATCTAGATGGGTGACCACTTGGGAATACCAGGTGCTGTAAGCTTAGATATGTGGGTGTTGTAATGGGTAACAGCTCAGAATCAGAATTCTGAAAGCCAGGATTCATTTCAAGTTATAATTGATTACATTATTTATATTGTTTGAACTGTTGTCCTCATCATTATTGCCATATTCATGATGTTTCAGCCATTGTATGCTCCAGCCTTCTTCAGGAGATTGGAATTTCAAACTGAACCCTTTATTTTGTCCACTGGGGTATACTGTACTAGTTCCATGTGCCATGCCTCTCCCAGATATCTCCGTCACCTCCCTTTAACTCAACTCTGCAGTAGCTATGTATTGAACTCACAAATGTTTGGGTCAAGTCACTGAGTCGGTACTAACCAAGTCTCAACTTCACCACAACCATCAAGCAGATACTATGGACATCATTACCCAAGTCGAGGAAATAGCCTTGAACATCCCTCAAGCCCAGGCAACTAAGATGGAAAATGAGGCAAATACTGGAGAAAGCCAAGCCGCCCAAATAAAACATCAAAAAATTGGAGAGGCTGGTAATCAGAACCCTACAGAGAAATGAAAACAACATCATACTACCAGCTGACAAAGGCAATGTGAAAATGGACAAATTGTAGTATATAGGAAAACTGGAAGGCCTCATTAGAAATGGTAGCTACAGTAAAGAAAGATCCAACAATGAAAACAGAATGAAAACTGTCACAGATCCTAATCAAGAACAAGGACCACTTCTCACCTAAGACATACAGGCAGTTGTCACAATGTTACACCAAGCTACCTCACATATATGGTCTCCACAAATTTCACAAAGACAGTATTCTGCTCAGGCTGATTGCTAGCTGCCAAGGCTGTGTGTGCCCTCTTAGTTGCTTCCTTGTAAATATAATTGATCCATTAAATGGAAAGTCACTTTCATATGTCTGAATCTCTGCTCACTTCATGGAAATAATCAAAGATACTCCCATCCAATCCAACCAGATGGTGAGCCTGGACATGGTGAATTTGTTCACCAAGGTACCCACAGAGTAGGCATTATTGGTAGTCAGGAACAGACTGGCCTCACATGCATCCCTAGGGAAATGGATCAGTATACCAATAGATGACCTGATGGAGATGTTGACTTTCTGTACACATTTTGGAATAGGATCAGACATATATCCACAGAACGAAGGCTTAGCATTGGGCTCACCATTGTCACTAGCAATGGCAAGGATATACATAGAATACTTTGAAGAAATGGCATTAGAATCCACATCACTAAAGCCGTACATAGAGATACATAGATGAAACCTTCATAATTTGGCCAAACCAGGAAGAGCTTCAGCTACGACTGGACCATGTGAACTGAATAAGATTATCGATACAGTTCACAAAGGAGAGAGAAAGCAACAACAAACTCGCATTCCTGGATGTACCTGATCTTGAACAGAACATGGATTCAAGACATCCATATATCACAAGCCAACATTCACCGGACCATACCTCAACTTCAATTTCCACGACCCATACAATGTAAAGAAAAGAATTGCCCAGTGCTTATAACTTTGAGCAAAAGACATAAGCAACAACACAGCGACATAGAACAAGAAATGGTCAGCATAAGCAGAATTAGAAGTGTAGAGTTGTAGTAGACATTGGAAGTAACTGGAAACCCAATCCTAAACAGGAAACAAGGGATTAACCTCTACTCCTGTTCAAAAGACCAGGGCTTATAGCCACATCATGTTGAAAGTTAAGCTATATTAAGCCTGGAAAACCTTAATACCTAGATGGATGACTATTTCAGAATACTAGGTGGTGTATGCAGGAGGTATAATGGATAATGGCTCAGAATCGTTAATCGGAAAGCTGAGTTTAAATTACTCTCAGGTTTGTTATATCCACTAGTGTGTGAAAGAGAAAGGTTTGAACCTTTTTTTTTTTTTAAGTATTTCGCCCCAAGCAAGGTGGGAGTGCCACAAGCATGCAAGGAGTTACAGAGGGTGAGAACAAGAGTACAGGGACATGTTTGAGGAAAGGATAAAGGACAAGGAACAAGATCAAGGCATCAGAAGATGATGCTTGACATTACACTTGAATATTTGAAGATTATACCCATCAGGGAATCAAGTAAAAGGAAGGGAGTTCCACAGATGGGAAGTGTGAGAAAAGAAGCTGTTGGAGTAAAAGAAAGTAGCTCATCAGAGCAGATGCCATGAAAATACTTGTAGAAGAGACAGAGGGAAGCCACGGCACATACCTCTAGTCTTGTTCAAAAGTCCAGAGAGGAATGTATTGTCACATGCTTTGAAATATTGTATTCTGTCATTGAAAAATAAAATAGATTTAAAAATCACATTTAATTGAAAATAATGAAATAAGGAATATTTTAATAAATTCAAAGTTGACAAAAAAGTTATTTATTAATTATGAATGAAATTAAATACTTCCAGTTAAAATATTTTACTATAAATTTAAGCATTCTGTCAGCAACATTTAGTTTATTAAAAAAAAAAACAATTCATTACTACAAATTAAATTTATTAAATATATTAGAATTTACCCCTGAAGAAGGAACTTTTAGAATGACTTTAAGAAATAAAGCTGCAATAACAGAGAAAGGGTTTGTTACTAAACCTCCAAGTTAAAATTTTGTCTCTCATATAGAAAAGCATCCATTTTAATTTATCTTCATAAATTCTGGCTGCTTTATTATGAATCTTAAAAAATGCATAGCCATTATTTATTATTTTAAGGTAATTATAAAAATTTTATCACGATGTGAGCACTACATGACTATTTTAGTCTGTTGAAACAAAATTCTTATAATGCTTGTATAAGGTCATAGTTCTAGTTCATAATATGGTAAAGAAACACTAGAACAAAAAGATTATTGAAGAAAAGGTTTAATCCCATGAGGGACATGGATTATTAATAATACAATAATAGTGAATATCTCAGTTCAATGTGGAAATGCTTACAACTCAATACTACATCTTGTGACCCACTTTGCGACCCTTGTTCCTCTGAGCAGATGTTACTATTGATAATAACAGACAAGTCTATGTTCAACAATTAGTGTAGAGAAGGCCAGTCATTCTTAAAAATGCCTTTTATTAGAAAGATTCTATTTAAAGTTCTTTTCACAGGATCATTATTTCATACTAGTGTTCATAGTCTATGTTAAATAAACCTCAAATAAGTGAGTTAAAATGTAAAACTGATTTATATTTCACAATATAATTTTTGTATACAAAGGTGTGTGTGTGTAAGTTGATTTTCACTTGCATTATTTATATTATTCGGACTGTTATCCTGATCTTCATTCCCATATTCACGCCGTTGTATGCTCCAGCCTTCTTCAGGTGACTGGAATTTCAAACTGAACCTTTCATACACAAATGTCCTCAAAGACTCATGGCCCAGTGAATAAAAACATTGGTTATATAAAGTGACTAGTTTCCAAATAGTTGTGAGTTCAATACCAGACCACAGCAGTGGTGAACCAAAAAACTTGGAGAGTTAAAGGGAAACAACTGAGAAATCCAAAAGAGGTATGGCATGTGGAACTAGAACAATCTACCCCAGTGGATGAAATAAAGGGTTTGGTTCAAAATTCCAATTACCTGAAGAAGGCCGGTGTTACAATGGCTGGAATGTTGTGAATATGGCAATGAAGATGAGGATAACAGTCTGAAAAATGTAAATAATGCAAGCAATCATTATACCACATCTCAGAGTTATAGACAGAAGCTGATTTTTGTGGACATGTCTTTTTATAGTAAACAATATTATTTCGAATGATCATTGACACAGAGAAGCTGGCATATTGTTTCAATTATCAGTGAGTTTATTTTTAGCTGATTTACTTATAAAGAGAGACATCATTGCGTAGATTTGTCTATTTTTGCATTGCTTAACTGCAGCTTCTTATGCAGTCCTGTATTTACCAAGTATATTTGCGTATCATGCAACTTGATATATTCATTCATTTATATTGCAAATTTAATATTGAAGCTGATTTTAAGGGGGTCACATCATAGATGAGATATAAAATTAGCATATGTACGTGCTGGCCCTGGCAAACTATATATCCATTTACTGTAGTCAAATTATCTTCAAAATTAGGTTTTCAAAGGTCACTTGTCATGCGAGTATATACGGTATCTGTTTTCAAGAGACCAACAGATTTTCATTTCATACCTCATGATTTTTCCACCATGTTCAAAATTTCAATGCTCATATGAAAATGTTTTTTTCCGTTTTTATGGTGATCCCCATCTTATGTAGCATTTTGACATGCCATTCAAATCTTTACATTTTATTTCAATTATTTTAACTATTTCATTAATTTATTTGGAATATCACATCTTGTGTTTCTCTGAAATATTTGTTCTGAAAAGTCGAAAGTCACAATCTTAAGAAATTTTAGACGCTCATCCTTTCAAACCTGAAATTATCTCTTTTCACTTTCAATTCTCCCCTCGAAATAAACACAGGAAGAGAATGATGAGGATAAAAAGGTGCTGTGAAAAGGGCCATCAGTGCAATCCAAGCTGTAGAGATTCCAGAACAGTCCCTCTTCTCAATTATTGCTAGCAAGTTCTTTGTATTGAATTTTATATATTTATATATATATATATATATATATATATATATATATATATAGACAATGATTTCTTTTTTAAAATGCCTTCTCATCCCCCTCCCCCATCCTACACTTCGGTTATTTGAGTTGTGTTATGTTTTCATCTTTCTTAATCGCAAGTATACCATGACAGCTGTCATCTCAAAGACATGAAGACGGTTGTCAGTGAAAGAACAAAAAATTGCAGAAAGAATCATTCTTTCGATTCTCAATTACTGAAATGTCGAAGATAAAAAGAAAGTTGAAAAGTAAATGGAGAGAGAAAAGGTAATTCTCCCCACCCAGAAATAAGTGGGTGGATGGAAATATATCGGAGAGTAAGGAGGAGACAGGAGGAGAGTAAGGTGGAGGAGACAGGAGGAGAGTAAGGTGGAGGAGACGGAGGGAGAGTAAGGTGGAGGAGACAGAGGGAGAGTAAGGTGGAGGGAGAGGGGACAAAAGAAAGGGTCAAAGGAGTAAACAGAACGAACCAGAGAGGGAGGAAAAGGAAACAGAGTGAATGAGAGGGAGAAAGGAGAAGCTAGTGGGAATGAAAGGGTGAAAGGACAGATATATAAAGGGATAGAGTGGGAAACAGAAAAGAGGAGAATTTGACAGAGAGAGACGTTCAAATATGACAGAAAGTAATAAGGAAAAAAGAGCGAGAGAAAAGACATACAAAGGTAATAATAGAAAATGAAAAAGAAAGAAACTGATAGAGAAAGAAAGGAGAGACATAGAAAGGCAGCAACTGAGAGTGGGGGAAAGAAGAGAAAGAGAGAATAGACGTACAAAGGTAACGATAGAAAGAGAGAAAGTAGCTTATGGAGAAGAGAAAGAAAGGAAAGATGTACAAAGGTTACGCTAGGAAGTGAGAGAGGGAGATAAACTCCATAAAATATGTGAAGCTAGTTTTAGTTTCAGTGAACAAATTCGAGTTTTTGTTTTTCACTTGAACTGATACTTGGAGATATTTCTCATCGTTTTTCCCTTGAACGTGCAAATCATTTCCGCTGGCTCCTGGACAGGTGTTTGTATTCACTCGGCATCTCAACTGCCTCCCAGGTAATTCTTTGCCTGAATTGATCTCTTGAGAAGCCTTCAGAAATGCTTTTGCAAAACTGATCAAGAACAGGGATTTCGGCTCCAAAACTTGTCTTGCAACAATTGCCCGAAGAAAATTACAAAGAGGGGAAATCATTGTACACAAAATACCTGAAGGTGCAGTTTCCCCTCAAAATTTGAATATATCTATAGAGCTGAAGAACTCAAGAATATATATATATATATATATATATATATATATATATATATATATATATATATATATATATATATATATATATGCATGTGTGTGTGTGCATGAAAAAAAGTAGCATCAATTATACGTGCACATAAAAAAGAACAATCGAGAAGAATAAGCAGTTAATTGCTGATAATCCTGATGAGTGGATGGATGGGTCCATCTACAAAACTCTTGAGTCGGGATGTTGAAGGTAACATCAATCAGCTAAGTGTCAAAGCCTCTTATATTAATTTTATATACACAGGGTTATGAGAAAGTAACTCCCCAATTTAAAATACTTATAATTTATTTATTGACTATCATTTTTACAAGAAACGGAGATGAGAGGAAAGCGTTTAGCAATGAGGTTATATTTAAAATTCGATATGAGCATCTGATTTTGCTACCAGCTTCTCATGCCGCCCAGGAATCAATTTCACCAGGATCTCTTGTCGTATGGAAGACATAACTTCTTGTATTCGCCCTTGAAGTTCTTCCAAAGTCTTTCTCCTATTAAACAACCCCAAAGTTACAGAGCTTCTGGCGTGAATGCCAAGCAGTACAGCATGCTTTTAGAATTCAAATTTTCGGCGGAATGATTTGCGTCATGTTGCTCTTTTTCTCACAGACAATGCACAACTGACCTTAGTATACTTTCAGCCGACAAAGCCCAAAACAAATAATGCGCATGCGCGAAATTAAAATATAAAATTTACTTATCGCACGTTGTATATATGAAACAGACTGTCACCGATGGGTGTTCAGAGATATAGCGTAGGTAAATATAAAAGTGAATATTGAAATATTCACTTTTATATCTACCTACGCTATATCTCTGATATGTATGTGTTAGTCATATGTTCTCTCACGTGGCAAGTTATATTGAGTAATGTTTATCTACATTTTGAATGTTTAGGAATTTTGTTCACTGCATGACTTATTTTATTCATTGTTTCCGCCCCAATAATTTTATTTATCTACTTTTTTAAAAAAAGTAAAGATGATAGCACACCATACAAAACTTCCTTTTTTTTAACCTGGCTTCGGACCAAACAGCGAGTGTTGCCAGCTTGTATAATTTTTTTTTTATCTCTGTCAGGATAACTTTATTTTAGTTAGAGAGTTTAAACAGAGCTAAAGGTCTTCAAATAATCTGCAGGCGGGAAAAAGGAATTCATTCCTTTCCTAAAGGCATAAAAAGTGTGAAGGGAACACACACAAAAGGTGTTTGGTCGAATATCGAACTCTGTTCGCTAATTCCGTTTCTTGTTTTAAAAAGCACACCGCATCCCACTACCCACGTGTGTGGGTTTGGGAGTATGAGAGCAATATACTGATAAACGGCGGTTGAGGGTTAATGAGTGAAAGAAGAATTTATAAGATTTATGATTGAGTTTGATCCTCACTGTGCAAATGGGTCAAATGAAACTAATTCAATATTTTCTTAGAAAAAAAAAATTAACATTTTACAACTTTCGTCGTTATCACACACACACACACATATTTACATTCTCTCTCTCTCTCTCTAGCAGAAATGTAAACAATTCAAATTGGTTCTATTTTTTCTTTTAAGTAATTATGAAGGCCGCTACTCTCCAAAATTAGCCAGAGAACGTAGTTTCTTAAAATCAATTCTTTGCCAAAAAGTCCATTCGCTTTATAAACAAGCAGACATTTAAAACATCAAACATAAATTAAAAATAAAAGTATTGCAAAGATGAAAACGAATGAAAGCTTGTCAAAATAACCAGCCAAACTAAAGAAAATCTAGCATCCAAAACTTGGCAAAAATCTGACATTGTAAAAATTCTTAGTTATTCTTAGAAACATGTTTGTCTTCTTTGTAGTTCGAAGATGAAATATTTTTAATATTCCACAGATTATTCAACCCGGAGATTTTCATTTTTTTTCAAAGAAACTCGTTTCAGTCGATATGTACTTCGACCATCCTAAATCGTTTCAAGATGACACACACACACAACATTCATTTCGGAAGCTGGAATTCACTAGCGCCAGTCAAGTGTTTGCCAAATGCAGTAAATGTGAAATGGAACGTGTTCTTTGACAAACATTTCAATGTTTTTAATTCTGTCGCATCTGCAGTCCCTTCTTCATAAAGTGGGATGTTTTATTTGATACGCGACGCCATGTTGTCCCATTCAGCCATGCTTCAGAGGAAATATCAGGATTACGGAAAATGTGGCAGAGAAATCCGAAATGGAAGAACGAAAAAACCTTCGAAAACTTGAAGTATAAAGAAACAGAAAAAAACCCATTAGAAACAAAGAATAAAGAAATTGTAAGGAAAATAGGAACAAAAAAGAAACTTGTACTTAGAATCAAAAAGATATAGTTGAATATTCTGGGTCACATAATAAAAGAGGGCTTGGAGAATTTAACACTCACAGGACCTACTGAATGTAAGATGGGTAGAGGGAAACAACAAACAACTTACCTAAGGAGATTGTGTCAATGGATGACAGAAGATGGAGTTGGAAAGATAAGACAAACATTAGTGAACACTAGGAGAAACAGGAAATTGTGGAGAGCCATGATCGCATATGCGCTGAAGGAACACAGAACATGAAAGAAGAAGATATCTTAATTAGTTATTTTTCATTATCTGTCATTATTTCTAAGATGAGGTATTATGTACACTATTTACATTGTTCGGACTATCATCCTCATCTTTGTTGTCATATTTATCACAACATTTCAGCCGTTGTACGCTCCGGCCCTCTTCAGGTGGTTGAAATGTCGAACTGAAACTTTTATTTCGTTCGCTGGGGTAGACTGTTCTAGTTCCACGTGCCATGTCTAACGGATGTCAGTTATCAGTTATCTTCTATTAATTGCCCTCTCCAAGTTCTCCATGTTTGTTTGATCCAGTGACAGGACCCAAAGAGTGTGAGTTCAATACCTGGTTAAGGTGGCGGAGAAGTAATTGGAGAGCCAAGTTCGAATTCCAGTCGGGTTTGGTTACATTCACTTGCACACAAATATCTGTGGAGAAGCTATGAATCCCCCAGATATGGATTAAATAAGAAACATCTCAAAACCATCGGATGCAACACACACATAGTAGGTCAAAGCAATGAGTTTTAATCAATAAAGCTAACTTACAGTGCATGCAATAAAACTAAAACCTACCGCCATTCGAAAAATTGTGGAGAATAATGGCAATATCTTTAGAACTTAAACTTTTAAAGAGTGTTTTTTTTTTTGGCCGATAAACTCTTCGGCTTACTTGCATTAGCTGAAGAGTTTATCAGCCAAAAAAAACACTCGTTAAAAGAATCGTGTATTAATAACATTAGCGCATTCTTCCAAACACGTATAAGATTTCCTCATATTCACCCCCTTGGAAGGGGGCTGAGTTTATTTCCCGGCACCTGAGACGGTCCAAAAGGGGGGGGGGCAATGACGCAGGGATTGGGAATTTTTCAGTGGTGTTGCCGATAAACCACGACCCTGTATTACATCTGGTTGCATGGTGGATGCGCTGATAAATACCTATTAGATTTACTTATATCAACTTATGGGGTGGGGGATAAATTTAAAAATATACAGTCTCATGCTTAGAGTGAAATATTTCTACGACCGAATGGTGAAAACGCAATTGACAAGAATATACATTATTTACATTATTCGGACTATTGTTCTCATCTTTGTCGCCATATTTTTTTACAACGTTTCGGCCGTTGTACGCTCCGGCCTTCTTCAGGTGGTTGGAGTGTCGAACTGAACGCTTTATTTCGCTCAGAAATATAGACAGACATTGACAAGAATATGTTTGTTGCTGGACTCAATGCTGACTGGAAAAAATACACGAGACGATAGAATCCAGCATTACGACGAAAAACCACAACAATTCAAAAGAATTTATCGATGAATTATAGTCTCTCATGTTATTTATGTACATCGAATGTGCTAGAAATTTCCAAGTTATTGTAATGAACGAGGCAAATATGGTTGATGGTTGATGAATGCTAGTATTTCTGAATGTTGAGAAAAAAAGACACGAATAAAATCACGTTAAAAACAAGAAAATTTGGTAAACAAGAAGTTCAAATATTTTCCGGGATGGGGACAATTTGGAGACGGAATTTAAAACTAGTTTCGCTGTGAGGTTTTCAGCCAATGCGTGGATAAGGAATTTTTTTGAAAATCTGAAGGCCAAATAAAATTGAAGTTATAAAATATCATTACTTCCTTCGTTTATTTTCAATTACCTCTTTTGTAAATTTTATTCCAAATTCTTTATAAAACTGTAGCGGGCTTCGCCAATCATGTTGCAGGTCCCGCCACAGTTATTTTTATTTTGACTAGGAAAGGCGTGATTAAGGACATGCAAAGATGCTGGAGGTCACTATCATATGCAGCGGTCACAATGCAATTTATATTTGACGTAAAATAGCACATGGTATAAAATACAAGACAGAACGTAGTGATTCAAAACATAACAATTGAATTTATTAGTGTTTGATGTACATGCAAATAAGCTGAAGGTTTGATAGAGTTATGTCTCTTAGATTTGGAAATATTTGTACCTGAGCTCATAAAGGTTGGATTAACTATTAAACTGTAGTTTAGAAGAATGAGTTCCTGTTGCATGTTAGGAATTGTGTATTGTACAAGTTGGTAAGATGTTCAGAAGAGTTAAGAGTTCGTACTTGCGTGAATGTTGCAATGTTCTTTAACGTCTGACTGCATGGTCAAGTCGGGAGTTCTTGAAGGTTACATTTTGGCAGCAAGGAATGAGATGCAAGTGACGAAGAGACAGAGAAAGAGAGAGAAAAAGAGATAGAGAACCACTCGTGTTTTGTTTATATAAGATGGTGTATCACGTGATCAGCTCAACCTTAGTAAGCGGGAAAACAAATTTGTCTCGTGCAGGCGATTTGATTAGGCGAGCTAGTTTTGAGGAGATTAACCAATGAATGTTTGTCGTACAATTTCTATGTATGATAGTGGTGGTAATCACCACAAAACAATAATAATATTCCATAGGTCGTTTATTCCCCAAAATAAAATAAAAACTGAACCTCTCTTCATTCGTATTTCTAAAAACTTCATTTGATGCTATTCAAAAATCGATTTTATCTGGCCTAATATCGTTTCAAAGATTTGTTGATTTTTTTTTTAATGTGATGGAATATCCCGTCTGGTTTTGGGCGAAAATAAATTCTTCTATTATTCCATTTGTCAGCATGTGTCATCGTCAGAATTTGTCGCAAGTGTTTAGTTTTGAAGGACTAATTTTCCACACTCTGGTTTGAAAAAGTATTGCTTGATTTTTTTTTTCTAAATTTGTAAAAGATAAACAGAATCGTTGGAAGTTATAAAAGATAAAGAATCCCTATTGCTTCAAATGTGATGGATTTTTTTCTATAAACGCCCCCCACCTCCTCTCGAATCAGTTATTCTCCTAAAGGCTCAGTTTTTAAGTAAAATCGCCGGCCCATTATCAAAAGAATTAGGCTAAATATTCAAACACAACAAAAAAAGTGAAACTAAGCAGGTAAATAAATTCAAAATACAAAAATGTTTCATTAAGAGCATTCCTAAAGAAACAATGCTGAAGAATGATTGACCATTTATCAAACTGCCTGCCTCCCTGCCTGCCTTCCTTCCTTCCTTGGAGTAGCCAAGAGAACAACCTCTCTCTCTCCCCCATCTCTTTCTTCTAGATATTATCAATTGGACAGCTTCTTCTGTTAATGAAGCGTTCTTCCCTCCCACTTCAACCAAGCCAGAAAAATAACTTTGTACGCAATAGTTTTTTTTTTCGATATAAAAAACATATGTTTAAATCTGGTGTCGTCATGGTTATCAGCTATCTCAATAGGTTGGCTTACCCTATCGAGGCCATATGACAAATGTAATTATTTTTTTTTTTTTAACAATATCTTATAGGCAAATGCGTGAATGATTTGGCAGGAAATGAAGTGAGAAAGCATCAATGTGACATTTTTTTTAAATTCTTGTATATTGCGAGAGAATCAACTTGAAGACTTGACACTGTAAGACTTGTTTAAGGTTTACAGAATATTTGTTCGGGTTGAAATTGAAACTATGATTTTTCTAACAAGAGAAGAAAAATGGCATCAGGTGAATCCCCGCACGAACGTTTATCTCGAATAGACAGGTAAAGTAAGTAGTCAGACTGATAGACATCTAAAAAGGGTGAAGTCACTTGTCCGGTGTGCAGTCAGCTAAAATCAATGCAGAAAGAAAAGAAAGAGAGTGTGTGTGTGAGAGAGAGAAAAAAAGAGAATGCAAAGGAAAGAGCGAGAACAAGTATGTGTATGAAAGAAGGAGGGTGAAGGAAAGAAAGTATGTATTTGTGCGTGCAAGAGAGAGAGGGCGAATAAAGAAAAGAAAGAAAGAGATTATGTTCATGCGTGTCTTTGGTATGATTTCTTCCAGTGAGCAAACCGGGTTAAAGTTCAGGACTTTCCACCAAAGGTTACGAAATTAAATACTGAAAAGGACAACCGTACTTAGATTCCAACAGTCGCAAGTGAAGAAGAAAGAATTGCCTGATTATATTAAATAGCAGAATACTACCCGTCAAAACTGATAAGATCATTTACGTATGTATTGGCATTTCTGTTTAGGGTCAGTGAGTTCTGTTTAAGACCAGTATGACTCCCATAACCACAGTCTAGGATCAGAGTGTAGTATTTGTGCTCTCTTAAAAAACAAAAAGTCGTCTTCAAGGTAGGAAACGGTAGACAAAAATGACAATATCGAAAATTACTTTCATGTTTGTTATATTTAACCAGTCCCATGTATGACGATAAACTACATCCAGTAGCAAGGCATCTGATTGGAAGATTGGAGGATTTCAGCAGCGTGGAACCACCACTTAATTGCTGTTGTTCCCAGGTCAACCCTGACCCGCGGTGGTAGCACCTGTTAGGGTCCCAGCTATGGGCAAATAATAGTGAAACCCAAAACAAAACACTATGAAAGTATAAAAATACATTTTTAATTAGCAATACTTTTTATGTAAAAATAAAATTAGCAACAATACATTTGTAAATCAACCTGACCAGCAATACATTTTATTTGTAGCTGAAGGCATACAAATGCGTTCAAATTATTTACATTTCAGCATTAAATAACTCATAGAGGTTGATATGCCGCTAAATAAAATCAACCAACTACCATATTTAACACCATATTTCGGTTGATACATTCTTCAGATTTCTCTAAGATTTCTCTATTATCATTAGCTATATTTTTCCGACATTTTTTTTTTTACCTTTCCCTCACAACTTTTGAATGAATTCACTTCCTTTTTTATTTCCAGGTATATTTTGCATCAAATGGTTTTGACACGTTTTTTTTTCTTCTTTTTCATCAAATATGACACTTCAAAAACGATAATGTCTCCCTTAACGTGACACCAGTTGTTTGAAGGAAAGTGATATGGGATAGAAAGATGTTCTTTATAAGAAACTGAAAGTCCAACCAGCAAATATTTTATTATTATTCATGTACTGACCATAATTTTTAACACATACACATATATAACTTTAAATTTGCTATATTTACGTGTGAATAGTGCCCAATATTGGATATGGAGCACTTATAAATGCAATGTGAACATAAGAATCGACACTGTATGGTGAACGTCGGTTTCTTGATTCAATGCTATTGTAGCGATTACTACTATGTTTGCCACGCCTACATTTTTCTCAACTGTGATTGGTCAAATAATAAATACTAACTATCACAGGACAATTTACTGATCGCATTCACCACACTGAATTTTTCCTACTGTTAATTCACAAACATGCTTTTGTTATAAAATCACCGATTGGGTAATTTTTCATCCAATCAGATATTTTTTGTGTTCTCTCGAAATTTCTCCCGCCGTTGTCCTGGGAGCCTACCGATAGTAATATAAACCAGGATTCGTTCCAAAAATAGACAGTAGAAGCAGAACTCAGCAACTCACACGCGTCTACACAGACTATTCATTCTACTCACTGCACGCACGCACGCACGCAGAACTTAAATATCATTCACCATCAGTTCTATGTAACAAGCCAAGTTGCAACAGCTCTGTTAGTTATATCTAACCCACAACTGATTTATTACATGTTCTTCTGAAAACATCATTCTACGTAATACGGAACTTTGAACATTCTTTCAGAAAATATGTTTATTTACATTTAATCTTTCAGCTAACAGATAAAGCGAAACTACTTCTTTCTTATTGTTTCACACCTTACAAAAATGTTTTGTATTTGTTGATTTTAATATATATTTTATCGTTGAAACAAAAATCGGTTTTCCATTGTTTTTCCTTGATACAAAAATGTATAATTGTTAAATGCTATTCAACACGCAGCCACATCAACCTTTTCAACACAACCAGCATTTACACTATCATCAGACCAAGAATCACTATTTTAGTAGGTTGTATATAGTTGCATATGCAGGTCACTAGGTGAATTAAGGGAAGAAGAAACTGAACCTTCCCAATAATTTTTTTACGTCCTTAGGGCTAATGCTGAGGGTTATTTATGGTCATAATTTCTAGATTACGTATTTATGCTAGTTGGAAGAAATGTGTATATAGGCTAAGTTTATTTATGGTTATAAACGTCAAATATATATATATATATATATATATATATATATATATATATATATGAGATAATTGTAAAAACATTTTACATCGCTACACAAAACCTTTTATGTTTCAATAGTATGATTGTACTTCCTCAGACGATGGTTGGTAACTGGTGATAAAAGTGATTTTTTAGGGAAATTTAAAAACAAATCATTACCTCTTTTCTGAAGGTTAAATGGGGAGGAGACAAAGTCAGAATTAAAATTAGACTTATGGGTATATCTCGATTAATTAGTTAATCGAGACATACCCACAAGTCTAATTTTAATTTTGACATTCTGTCCCCTCCCCCTTTAACCTTCAGAAAAGAGGTAATGATTTGTTTTTAAATTTCCCTAAAAAATCACTTTTATCACCAGTTACCAACCATCGTCTGAGGAAGTAGAATCATAATACTTAAACATGAAAGATTTTGTTTAACGATTTCAACATATTTTTATTATATCTTGTAATAAAAATAATAATATATCGCTCTACTTTGTATTGAGCACTTTTTTAAAAGTAAATGCTACGAACTGCGGATTTTTACTCCATTTGTATAGATATAATTATTTTAAAAAAATATGATTCCATCACGACACAGAAATGACTGTATCAAAACTGGAATAACTATGGTATGCAATGTTTTACTCATTTACCATAAATGAGTAAGACATTGCATATCATAATTATTCCAAAATGGCTTGAGGATGAAACTGCCACCTAGTGGTTAAGGTTCAATATTGGAATTAAACTTAAATACTGCTGACCAGTTTCGAAACAGTATCGTGATGGAATGATATTTTTTTTAAATTTAATCTAGGCGCTACTTGTGTATCGAGCACTGTTTTTTTTTTTTAAATAAAAACAAAAATAATAAAGAACTTCGGATCATCAATCTAACAGTTCTTTCATATTATATCAATATATATATATATATATATATATATATATATATATATATATATATATGTGTGTGTGTGTGTGTTTGTGTCGATTTAGTTTTTTTTATGTTTTTTAATTTATTTTTCTTTGTTTCTATGTTTTGGTGTTAGGAATAAAATTTATTAGAATTAGTTAATGAGGTTTTAGTTTAGTCTTTTTGGTCATAATCTGCTTTTAGGTAGCACAGAAGGAATTTGTTTTCATGTCTGTATTTGGGATTAAGTTCTGATCTTTTGCTGAGGACGTAATTATCGCTAATTTTCTCCTCTAATCAAAAGTTAAATCGTTTTGAGGTGTTTTTGCTGTAAGCTGGTGCTGTTTTAGTTTTCCTTGTTACTTTTGGTGCATGAGTAGTGACACGTAGTCTGAATATCGCATTGTAGATTGAAAAAGACAGTCACCATTCAGAGTTGATTCTCATGTCCACAATGTATATGTGTTCTTAAATGCTTTTACGAGCATCGGACACTAAGGTGTAGACAACATGTGCGATTAAGGACAGTGACAATAACCGCTGATATCGTGGCAGTTTTGATTAGATCTGAGGTCCTCCCCAGACCATTTCATTGGTCGCTGTTGATCCACACCCATTCAGAATTCCTCATTCTCGGGATTGGTCACAGATCCTGATCTCTATTATAGGAGGTGACTGAGAGGTTTTTCGACCCTCTCAGGCTGGGGCAAAGTCCTCGCTGATGCCTCCAGTGTAGTGCATAGATGAGTATCACAGACCAGTTATTGCACCGCCTCATGCTGCTTTCTGCTACCTGTATGAAGTGCATGAAAACTGATCAGGATCCAAGCGGAATAAATGCAAAGCCAGCCGTTGAAGAACATGACCATTGAAGTGTGTTTTTAAAATGTGTGGACTATGAACACAAAACAAAAGAAATCATCTTTTAGAAAAAAATAATTTTAGCAGTTAAAGCCTACCATAACAAAAGTCTGTTTGCTCTATGAATTCTGGTTAATAAATCACATAAATTTGTCTATAAAGTTGGGTTTTTTCCAGGTATATTTGTCAGATTTTTAGCCTGGGCCATAATAGGTATGAAGAGAACTATTACTTTTCAGTGAAAAATGTTCAGATGAACATCCTTTGGTACCACCTGTTCTAAGCTTCACGGCTAAAACCCGCCATGCCACGCCCATTGTAGCGAACCACCCACATTTCTTTTGTATTCCATTGATGAGGTGTAAGTTCTACTTGAACAGCTTCTTCCCACGAACCGCTGAGGATGCTTCTTCGATCACTACAGTCTTAAAGTTAACCCTTATCTTCCCATATCCACATAAACTGTGCCTCTTACTCTCTAACCCTCTACCTCGAGTGGCTCTCAGGCCTTGTACAGCATAAACATCATTGTAAAATATGAAGGTTTCCGTTGCCTTTAAGTTATGTAACAGACAAAAATGTGATATCGTTCTTTGTTTAGTCTGAATCTATTAGCAGAAGTCAAGTGTGTCATTTGAGAACAGTTATTGAATAATCCAACAAAACATTTTTTCCTTTTACGCAAAATCTAAGTTTCAAAGATTTCAGAACTGATTAAGCTCATCTCTAAGTAAAACACAATTCCGGTCTTTCTCATATTAATCGGAGAATTGCCAAATTTACTTTCTCTCAACAACTATCACTTCTTTTAATTTTCTTTCCAAGAAAAAGGAAAGGTTTTTGCTAGCAGCATCTAAAATGGTTCAATTGGCACTTACCCAAATCGTTACAGAACTCAACATTAGCTGACCAGAATTAATTGAATTTGTACTGAGAAAGACAAACACTAGAAATACTAGCTTTTCTTCAAAGACTAAAAACAATTTAACAAAATCTATCCAGTATGAATATATGGCGGGGGGAAATCTTATGTTTGGACTTGTAGTTAACTTACTCAGCTCCTCGGTCAAATGCCAATTAATAATGAATTAATTGGGGTAGTGTCCTTGTTGGAAGATGTAATTAAATAAATGCTATGTTGATGGTAATAAAGGCCTTTGTTCAACAAGACGATGCTTGATTTGAGAACATGTCAAATAGCTGCTAACGAAGTAAGATGGCTCCTTTAACAATATGGCTGCCTGTCATACAAAAATGTTTCCCAGAAATGATGTTGTAAGGAATAATAAAGAAAATAAAAAGAAATGCTTTTTATAAGCTGTCTAGACTTCTTGTAGAAAGGTTCAATTAGATCATCAAATACATTTGTAATGTCGAGTTTACGCTATTACTTCTGATTAGATAATCCTGCTACTAATGATGCGACTTCGGTAAAATTAACGCTCTCCAACAAGAAGACATATTGTCTCCCTTGGTAGACAGGGTGGTTACAAATACCGCTATGATTTCGTAACTATTCTCCACTTTTATCAAAAAGTTCATAAAGAAACTCGAAAGGAAAGTTCTTCAACAAAATGTAAAAACAATTTGGCTCTTGTTCTAATTTCATTATAGAAAGTGTGAGAAAGCTTTTACAAAAGGGAGAAGCTTTTCCCATCACCGATTTCAGGTCAGAATAAACTCTTTCATATATAAGTAAGTCGGTAGGTACGATGACATAATTCAAGTGTTGTCAATTATTCATTTCACAATACCTCGTACTCCAGAAACACAAGAAATGTTAGATTTCAAAACAGAGGCATCGTTTCAAATTCAGAAGCGATTTGTGTCAGCATCGTCATCTGTATCTCGTATCCAAGAATTTAATTTCTTCTTTTCTGATCGTTTCCTTTATAATGATGGCATTGATGACTAATTCTTGTCTGGAAGAGCTGATGACATTGACTGCATAATAATGCTGGTGGAGGACGAGGTTGATTTTGTCGAGCCTTTTTCACTTTTGCCATTTGACTTCCTCTTTTTCTTTTCTGGTGGCTTCGAAGTTTTTGGTTCCAATGGCCATGGAACATGGCTAGTTTGTACGATCTTGTGCTTGTGTTTCAAATGATTTAGCTTCCCAGTGGCTTTCAATGTTGTTTTAAGTTGGTCCTCGGATCTTCGAGGAGGGTAACTCCATGGTCTTTTTCCTGAAGTGAGTTCACTAAATAAAACTTGACGTGGAAACCTTGACTCTTCCATTTTTGCTGCATGCCTTGGCCACCAAAGACGGTGTTTAATAATCAGCGGCGATTCAATGGTTTGACTGTTGACACTTTTCAGGACATTGGTGTTGGTCACATAATAATTCCATTTGATGTTCAAGATTGAATGAAGCTTTTGCTGGTGTCAGTATCAGATTGCACAAACACGTTGTGCTTGTGTTAATGAAATGTGATTGTTGTATTGTGCATGGAAACTTGGAAAGAGACAGATTGAGATGGGATATGTTGGAAAAAAGAATACAAGTTGAAACGAAGAGATGGGCATTTCTTTTCGCTTGGCTTGCCTCAGGAACTCAGTATATAATATGCTCTGCTTTCGAGGTGCCTGGGCGTTTCCAATCTCAGATCTCATTCGTCAGAGATTAACCCTAGCTCCTCCACTTTGAAGAGGAATAACTTTCCCAAGTGAGGAAGACAGAGTTAATCTCTGACACCGGAATCATTCCATTAAGCGCATGACGATGAAACTATACAATTTTGACCTCTAGTGCCATGCACGCGTAGAACTGACTTTAACCCTTTGAGCCCTGACCACCACATTACCGGTGGTAAAGAAAAATGACGTAATGCCCAGCTACCGGTTAAACGATGGGTACACACTTGTAACTATTTTTATATCTACCGTGAAACATTACATACCAATTATTTGTGAATTTTGACTTAGGAGCTCGGGTAGAAGGGTTAAAATTGTTCAGGAACGCAAAGCTCAAATTGTTAAATATGGTCTTATGCATTATTCTGTTGAGTGTGAGTAATACCCTTTTTTTTAATCAGTATCACCCCCACCCCTGCAAGGCAGTAATACTGCTAAAATAGAAGGGGTTACTGGGTGTGGAAGAATTAGGAACAGAAACATTAACGATGAGCAGAAAGAGAAAAGAGTAATCAGGTGGACAGTAGACAGCGATTGGAATTAGTGTAAATCTAAAAACTTTTGTTTGAAGTAGTTTTTCTGAATCACTGGGGAATTTAAAGGATTTAATTTAATCATAATTATTTATAATCCAGCACAACATCCTGGCGAGGTTCAACAATCAGTGTCTGCTGATTTTTGAAACAATGTAATTTTGATCTATTTGTCCTGTGGTAGCTGCAGTGGAAAAGAGTATCGTCTAAAAGATGATGACCGTATGTTACATTATTCCTTTGTTAAAAAAAAAAAATTAATCACCTGAAGAAGGCCGGAGCGTACAGTGACTGAAACGTCATGAATATGACAATAAAGATGAGGACAACAGTCCAAATTATGTAAATTCAGTAAATAATTACAATGCCTCATCTCAGAAATATCAACAAAAATTAAATTGTTTAAAACAAAACAAAAATTATACCATTAAAATGTTGCAAACTTTGGTTATCTGTCCTCCGAGATGAGGTATTGTAACTATTTACAATATTTGTCCTCATCTTTATTGCCATATTTACGACGTTTCGGCTGTTTGTACGCTCCGGCATTCTTCAGGTGATTGGAATTTCAAACTGAACCCTTTATTTCGCCCACCAGGGGAGATTGTTCTAGTTCCACGTGCCATACCTCTTCTTTAACTCAACTCTCCAAGTTTTGTTCAGCACTACAGTAGCCAGGTATTGAACTCACAACTCTTTGGATCAATTCATTGGATCCAACCAATGATTTTTATTCACTGGGCCATGTGTTCTTGAGAACTTCAGTATATGAAGTTTTGGGACTTATAATGTTTGAGTAACCTTTTTAACCACAGCTTATATTGCAATTTTTGTTGTTATTATTGCTTTTCTCAAGCATTCCTTACTACTGGTTCCCTTATCGTATTCATTTCTATGCTTGGTCGGCTCAGGAGATTTTCTTGGCCTAGCATATGTGCTGATTCTTAAGGTTTACATATTTTCCAGTGATGTTCTCTATTATTTCAACTTCATCTCACATGTGGCGGTGATCTCCCTTTTCTCTCTATATGAGGTCAGCTATGCCTGATTTTTCTATTTCCCCTCGTGTTACGGCTTTACGATGTTTTTACAGTCTTACCTTAAGGGGGCGGCCTGTTTCTTCTTTATATTTCTTACCACAGCTTCGCGGGATGGCGCACACACAGTCCTTAGTCATGTTCTCCTCTATGGGGGGGGTCTTACTCGGGAGAGGTGCCTGAGAAATGTCAAACCACTTTTGAAGGTCGTCCTGATATGGACCACAGATCTTTTGTATTTTCTCCGATAATCCCTTCACATAGGGAGTGTTGTTATTCCCATGTACCCTTCTATCCCAGTTCGTCGGATCTGTTGCCATGTACCCAGGGTATTGTTACATTGTAGAATACTGCTTATACTGACCATTTCTTGTTCATATATCTCTGGGTTGCCACATGACCCGATGTTGCAAGCACAGACGACCCCTTTCCTTACACTGTATGTGTGGTTGGAGTTGAAGTTGAGGCATTGTCCAGTGAATGTTGGCTTGCGGTATACGGATGTCTTGAACACATGCTCTCTTCGAGATATTAGTATATCCAGAAATACTAGTTTGTTGTCGTTTTTTCTGTCTATTGTGAACGGTATCAATGATAGCAGCTGGACCTCTTTCTAGTATGGTCAGAGTATGAAGATGTCATCTACATATCTCAGCCATACGGTTGGCTTTAGTGATGTGCTATTTCTTCGAAGTATTCAATATATATATATATATATATATATATATATATAAAAGTGAACATAGAAGTCAACACTTAGAGGTTGACTTCTATGTTCACTTTTATATTTACACACGCTCTATCTCTGATATTGAGCACTTTATCCCATAAATATAGCACATCTTAAGACGATATTTCTTCATATATATATATATATATATATATATATATATATATATATATGTTTGCCATTGCCGGTGATAATGACGAGCTTATTGCTAAGCCTTCATCCTGTTGATATATGTCAGACCCCATTCCGAAGTGTGATGTTTATGTACAGAAAATAGTAGCTGGACCTCTTTGTGGTGTGGTCAGAGTATGAAGATGTTGAAATTCCAATCACCTGACAAAGGTTGGAGCGTACAATGGCTGAAACATTGTGAATATGGCAATAAAGATGTGGATAACAGTTTAAATAATGTAAATGAGTTGATGTGCGCAATTTCGTCTCTCGACGGTGCTGGCGAAATCTTGCTGTAGCATCTAGCGTCATTTAAAAGGTCAACATTGATTGCTCTTCTTCCTAAACTTTATTAAAATATCTATTCTTTATAATGAAGTTTATAATGTTTAATTTACTTTCAATTAAGAACCTGAGATGTTTCACATTAAGAATACTGATAAATACATTAAGAAAATCTCCAGAAACCCATTACTATGTGATATACAAAAGAGTGGGTGGATGTGCACTTCTGACATATTCAGAAAAATTCTCTCAGTGTAATTAGCTCAATATCTTTCCAAGAAAATAACTTCCATTTGCTCAGTTCTCAGATAAAACAATTGGTAAATGATTGTACCAAACAAGAAAGCAGGAAAAGTAAAAATAATAACAACAAGAATAATAATAAAATCAATAATAATAAATTGGTATGACCATCACCGAGACCCGGTTGGAAATATACGACTTGTAACAATTTTATGGGACTTTACAAAACACACAGATGGAACAATCAAATCTAATCGTCCAGAATGTGTTTTCTTATAGATATGGCAGTTCCTACAGACTGTAATGTATCTTTGAAGATATTCAAAATACTATCAAAATACAAGTGGAAATCTCAAAAATATGGAACACGAAGACATCAATAATTTGTAGTTGGAGCCCTCGGCTTGATTGGAAAAGATTCTGATAGGCTCATTAAAGAGATCCATGTTAGCGCATGCCTTAAAGAAATAAAAAAGATTTTTGCACAAGTAGAGCTCACATCTTTCGAAGGGATTTATCAATGTAAAATATATGTGCTCTTAAGTTATAAAAGTTCAGTGAAAATTTCATGATGCCATTTCTGACGTTAGATGTCTGGTTGGGACTCGAAATGAAATGAGTATACAACACAAATCAAAGGAAATAATAATAATAATAGTAATGTATGAAAATAAAATAAAAACAGAGATAAACTCGAATGTCAAATGATGTTTGTTTTGGCGTTACATTTAATACGGAATTAAGTTTATCTGGATTTTAAAAAAATACATATATTTAATTTCTGTGCTTTTTTATATGTAAACCCCACATGCTTTAACTCCCTCCACTCGTCAGCGGACATCAGAATAAAGTCAGACATTTTAGATATAAAAGATCATGGGACCAAAAAGTGAAAATGTTTCTCACTCACAATTCACTTGCCGCTTGCATTTTTATTTCGTGAAGCCAACATAAATATTTACCTGAAATGAGAAAAAAAAGAAGAAAAGAACAGATTAGAAAAAAATAACACACCTTTGAAGTTCTAACCGCTTGACATTTACAGATATTATTCTGAGTCACAAAATAGCTATACCAACTAAAAATTGTATCAAACAATAGATCAAGGATAGTGGAAAAAAATAATAATAATATTTTGGAGTTGTATTTATGTCTGCACATAAAATAAGTTTTGGAATGAAGATTTGTAAAAAAAAAAAAAAAATGAAAATACCTTTGATAAAAAAAGATTAAGAGGACGTGTAACAACAGATGAGTCAAGATCGATCAAAAGAAACGTTTTCACTTTTCAAGATGAATTTGAAATTATTCTCCATTAAGTTTTCTAGAATTATCGTTTGATAGTGAAATAAGTTCTCAGTTAAATCCCTACCTATGTTTTTCTTTATTAAAGACACGAGGCGTTTGAATTTATCTTAACTAGGCATCATTATGAAAACTAATTGTGAAATTCTTAGCCACACCCTTGCCACCTACTCATAGCGTAATAATAAAGAAAGTAGTCTTAGCAAAGGCAATAATGATCTGTTAAGCATTATACATAGAATAGCCATATTTTGGCAGTAATGTTCACATTCATTCCTGACCAATGACAATCCCTCTCTTCCTGATATGTAATGTATAGAGATTGGGCGCCTCATCTTACAGACATGTTGAGTTTGTTCGTGCACAGAACAACGAAAGTAAGGGAGTAGTAGTAAAGACAGTGGACAATGATAAGAAAAGTTAATATTCTGACTAAATATTCCACGTTCAAGTGAAGTTGCCACTAAAATTAAATTATCCTCATCTTCATTGCCATATTCATAACGTTTCAGCCATTGTACGCTCCGGCCTTCTTCAGGTGATTGGAATTTCGAACCGAACCCTTTATTTCGTCCACCGGGGTAGATTGTTCTAGTTCCACGTGTCATACCGCCTGGTATTGGACTCACGACTCTTTGGGTCTAGTCACTGGACCTAACCAACGCCTTTATCCACTGATGAACCAAAAAACTTGGAGAGTTGGGCTAAAGTGAAATAACTGAGACATCCAGAAGAAGGCCGGAGCGTACAATGGCCGAAACATTGTGAATATGGCAATGAAGATGAGGATAACAGTCCGAATAATGTAAATAATCATAATACCACATCTCAGAGATATAGACATATAATAATTAATGTTCTTGTGTGAAGTTGTTTTTTTTGTTTTTTTTCAAAGATCGCATTTAACAGCTGAGGAAGTCTGAAGGGTGCACTGTCCAAAACATATTGAAGCCACGAAGTCACATTCTCATAAAGTTTAAGTTCATCCACGTACACGGAATTTTATGGCGCCGCTAATAATATCCATCGTCCCAAAGCGTAAAAACTGTGACACTGGTAATTTGGATATTCCAAAAGAAAACGTTAAATTTCATTTTTCCATTTAATAAGAGAGAAAAATCTGCATTTGCTGAGATTGCTAAGATTTACGAAAAAAACAAAACAAACAAATCTTTCTGTTCGAGTTTTCTTATAATTATTCTATTTTATTTTTGGTCAGTGTTGCTAATTTCTTGTGCCACATTTATAGATTAAACTTTACCACAGACTCGTATGTATAGGGACAGAACATAGTATATACAGGTTTCGGTACTCTCATCGGATTCAGGCATCTGAGGGCGTTGTTGGAACCTATCCCTGCAAATATGTGTAGACAGCTCAGAATTTAAAACTCTACTTGCAAATCCACAAAGTAAACTGACAGAAACATAAGCAAATACTAATCGAAAAACAAAAAAATAACTAATTACAATCTCTAAATCTCAGATGACACGAAGAAGGATGGAGAACGCACCGGTCGAAAGGTATTAAATGAAATAACAAAATATTCATCTAAATCAACCACGCAATAATCCTTTTAAAAATTGTCGATTATACTGGTCCACAATATGAAAGCTTCAAAAATAAAAAAAAAGCTAAACTTAGCTAATTTTGGAGCACTGAAAATAAAAATGACATCCAAAATTGTTGATGGGTTCTGTCTTTCAAGATACGGTACTAGCGTTAGATGAAAAAACTAGTACTCGTGTTAGACCAAAATTGTTGTACTTTTCAGGTTAATTATTCTTCTCCTAATAACCTTATTATATATAATTATTCTCCTAATAAACTAATTATTATTTTCCTTTCCACTTGGGTTTTCATACATACTGTGAAAAATGCTCGCCTAATGTCTGAACAAAGCTGATAACTTCTGCTACAAGTGTGGCAAAGTGACTTTCGAATCTTAAAAGCAAAATATAACACTTCTTGTGAGAAAAGCTTACCAACTAAATTTTGGATGCAAAATTGGAGAACAAGACAAGTGAGTGCCGCACATGTTGTAATACCTGTGCAATAGATCTGAATCAATGGCTGACCAGGAAGAAAAATATCTATGCCTTTTGCAGTGCCCAAGAATTGGAAAGAAATAACCAAGCATGCTACTGGCTGCTACTTCTGCATGGTGCCACCAATTGCTAAGGGAGTGTCAAAGATAAAGAAATGGACAGTGCAATATCCAAACATTCCATTAGTTTTGCGTCCTGTCCCCCATAATGAAGACATACCTGTCGCAGAAGCACCGGAATCGTATGAAAGTAATTCAGATCATAGGGAAGACAATGGAACCTCAGAGCCTGAACCAAGAGACCCTGAAACACACTTCACACTGAAAGTGACCTTGTCGCGGCCGGCATTAGCCGCTTCCTAGTAAAACGACCTTGACCTTCACAACCCCTGATCTCGCAGATTTAAGTCAAGCAGCATGCGAGAAACTGGACGACCGGCCAATATTGTTGACTCTAAAGCAGTACCCCGTGAGCAACGGATTAGGCAGTGCTTCTCAAACATCGAACAACATGGGCATTAATTTTATATCTACTGTTTTCTACTCCCTCTAGCCAGGGAGTACTTGAATAAATCATTTTACATATTATTAGCTCCTTTTTTCGTTCAAATTCACGCTGCTCGGCCTGGAGGCCTGGATCAAAGTGCAGTACGCTACCTTTGTGAGCTTCCGGTGCTGTGGTCGAGAGAATACACTTCGGCACGATCCCGTCACCGCGGTCGATCTGCCCTGGAAGTCCTACCACTGCTCCGACTCGTCCCTGTTTAGGGACTCGTCCTAACCGACTCTGCCTCGGCCCTGTTTAGGGACTCGTCCTAACCGAACCTTCGTACGTCTTCGACCAACCAGCCACTGCCAGCTCTACCCATCCGGCAGTCGACCAGCTACCGTCGACGACCAACTCTCCCATCCGGCAGTCGACCAGCAACCGCCGCGACCAACCCTACACTCGTGTCGCCGATACAACCGAACCAACTTCCCTGAAGGAAACCAGTCATACCGGACACCGATACAACACACTTCTCCAGAGTACACTCTTGTACACTTTGGATAAATAAATTCGACGTTTATTGTTTCATAAACCTCCGCCTTTGTCCTCTCATTGTCTTGGCTGTTTCTCACCTTTTCTTTGCTTGCGGGGGCGACATCCTTATCGGCCCCGCAACAACCTAAAGGACTTAGTCAGAATCACTTCGTAAGAGTAAATCAGAATTCTTAGTTTCCATGTTACAGCTGCGGAATCTATTAGTTGATGTACGGATTTCCCATTTCCCTGATCGTGACAAGGATCTAATCCCAGATTCCCTCATGGAAGGTGATTTCGTGTACTTCAATGGTATCAGTGATCTTATGCAATCATTTAACATCGGTTAGAGCCTAGACGAATGGAGGCTGTTTATTGATTCCTCGAATATAAAGTCTCAAATCCGTCTTCTTAAACAAGGATAATGTTTTTTACCTTCAATTTCAGTTGGTCATGCAGTTCACATAAAAAAACCCTATGACAATATGAAACAATTACCGAGATGTATCAACTCTAACTGGCAACTTTGCAGAGATTTAAAGTTTGTTGTTCTCTTGCTCGGGCTGCAAGCTGGATATACAAAGTACTGTTGATTTCTTTTGGAATGGGTCAGACGACACAGAAGTTCCCATTGTATCAAGAGAAACTGGCCATTACGGCAATCCCTGGAACCTGGGAGGAAAAATGGTCAGCATTCATGGCTAGTTGAGTCAAAGAAAATGTTACCACCTCTTCACATCAAGTTTGGTCATATGAAAACATTCGTGAAAGCTACGGACAAAATAAAGGCAACGTTGAAATATGTGTAGAATATATTTCCCAGGATAAGTGAATATAAAAGGAAGGCATCCCGATTCGTAAACTTCTTTTGGATGAATGTTTTGGTAGAGTCCACCTTCTTACTTTTTATACGAGTGTTATTAGACATAATAATAGTTTTGTTTATACTTTTATCTTCAAACTTGACTCGAAAGTCGGGGATGGTAAGTAACGAGAACGTCATAATCTGATAGACATTTGTGGAAACAAAAGTCTGATGCTTAATTGAAAAGAAACCATTAATGCACTAAAAAAAAAAATAGAAGAAAGAAAACTTTAATGACGAAGACATGACAAATTCCGACGTCACGAGACGCAATAATTTAAGCTAAATAATTTGTGAAAAAAAAATTATTTGCAAAATCAAAGAAAAACAAGTCAAATAATAAAAAAAATGAGATAATTGAAGCCAATTCATTTTCTCATATTACAAGATAATTCATATTGTATTATGTTTAATGTTACGAACAGCCTTTCAAAATTTATAAGAGCGAAAACTATCTTGCCTTGTGATCTTCATCTTGGCTCGTAAATCTTCGGCCTTCTTGTATTTGCTGAAATTATTTATTGTCTACTATTAAAATTCGAATAGACGGCTGCCTTGACATCATGTTACACAGCCTAAAACCCTTTATACAATGAGTTACATTGAGTGCTCCATTACTGCAGCCTTTTACCAGACAAATGATAAAATTAGAAGGGAAAAAAGAGATACCTTCAAATCTAAAGAAAACTTTACTCAATTCATTTGAAGTACACTTGATATTCATTAACCACGGGTGAAGGCGTGAAACCACGTATAGTACCGAACGCTACATGTTCTTCCTTATAAAATCCATACATATAATAAAAATTATGACATTATACTTTAATCGACCTAAAATTGATTTTTAACCGAAGAGCAAGCGATTTATTTTCTTTAAATTGAAGACGTGGCCCAGTGGGGTTGGTTGACCTTGTTTAGCAGCATATCAACACCTCTATGGGTTATTTAATGCTGAAATGTAAATATTTTGAACACAATGTTATGGTTTCAACTACAGATATACCGGATGTAGTTTATCGTCATGCCCAGGGCGAAAACGTGGCCCAGTGGATAAAAGCGTTGGATGAGGTAATCTAATGACTTGTGACTTGATCCAAACAGTTATGAGTTCAATACCTGGCCACAGCAGAGGTGAACAAAAACTTGGACTGTTGTGTTATTAAAGGAAAACAATTGAAACTGGGATATGCAGAAAAAGCATAGCATGTGGAACTTGCACAATCTATCCCGTGGATGAAATAACGGGTTCGGCTTAAAATTCCAACGTAAGTCACCTGAAGAACTACCGAAACGTCGTGAATATAAAAATTAAAAAGGGGGACAATAGCCCGACTAGTGTAAATAGTGACAAGATCTCATCTCGGAAATATAGATAGATATTGAAAACGTGTAGCTTTTCATTGAATTGTTTGTTTTTGAGCTTGTCGGCAGATAACTGAATCTGAGCAAAACAAAACCGCTGATAAGTGAGACCTTTGTGTGCTAAGTTACAATTCTATCTACTGCCATTGAAATATCTTTGGTAATTTGTGGAAGAGAGAAAAAGAACAGTTTTGGATAATGTGAATAGCGACTTTCAGCTAAAAAAGAAGGATTATTGAAGATGAAACTCATTCGCTATGGAGACACCTTTTCTGTCAAAGTAAACGATTCCAATCAGTCGCCCTTGGATTTGATTAAATTTACACAAATCAACTTTATCAGTAGAAGTAAATGCAAATTTTCCCAATAGTTTGACTCTTATAGATACGAAGTCGAAGAGACTGAATGAATGACGATACCAAATTCGATAATATACAGGATACAGGTTTTCATTAAAGAAATATTCGCATGGCCTCCAATTTGCTGAAGCACAGCACATATTTTAGTTAATACGTAGGCTCTTACATCTAAAGAACCAATAGGAGAAGAGCAGTCCACAAAAAAAACTTCTTCGAAAACACCAGAAGACAAATAGAAGTGACGAAGAACGTCCAAAGAAAAGCCAGAACTCTCCATCCCCTGAAACCTCCTACCCTACCATGTGAACGCCTCCCCCGTTCCACACAGAAGGAAATATCGAGGAACAAAACCAACACTCGGCAGACAACGACAACGAATTAGTCTCAGTGAAGTGAAACTCTTTGGCAGATTTCCTTTTTCATATTTCTGACTGAAATTCCCATGCGTCTTTTTTTATGTAATAACCACAAATGTCAGAAATTTTACAGACATTTTTTAGGCTTTTATTATTTTCTTTTAAAAGCGCGCCTGTTTTAGAACAAAAGTGACTGAAATATTTTTTCTTTTATATGAGATTGAAAGAGTTTTCAAATACACAATAAGTTTTCTATAGGTAACTCGAAAGATTAAAAAATGAACAATAAACATACATGATGAAAAAATGTCCCAATAATAAAAACAAAGTTTTATCGTCAAAATCTCTGTTATTAAGAAGAAAGATCAAAGGATGTTTTTGATTATCAAATTATATTTTTAATCTTTTTTAAAACTTTCGAATTTTTGGTTAATTTTGTTTTGTTTTTTTTTTTTGTTCACAAATTAATGAAATCTATATAATAAATGCGAATGCCAGTGTGTCACACTTTTTCATCTTTACTCCTAGAGGCCGTAGCCCAACATATTGGAATCAGGCTGACTCCGTTAGCAAGTTAAAAACATTCCGGGTCGGATCCGCAATGCTGACATTTTAGATTCCCATGTTTTCAAATTCGGCAATTGTTTCCGGCGATTTTTTTATGTGATTTTTTGCAACGAATCTTTTTATATTATAAAATTTTTTATAACTTGGAAGTAAATTTGGGAATGATGGAAATTGCGAAATCCAGCGAAAGGTACCAATGAAATAAAAATAATTGTTTTACGGAAAGTAAGGACCTACGTACATCAAATTGTCTTTAAATTAAGTAGCGGCAAAAGAATTATCGTCGAACTTTTAAAAGGTGACCTTAAATATTGATACAATATTTAAATGCATTAATCAATTTTGAGTTCTTCTGTAGTTTATTGCTACTTATCGCATCTCCTCCTTCCTCCCTAACCTATTGCAATGAAGGGTCTAATTATGGGACATCCGCAGGAGCTAGCTGAAATGTCGCCCCCTTTTGATTTTCAAAATTACCTTCTGAAATGCTGTTCAGCAATTTCTTGGGGCTGACTTCTAGATGAATTGACGCTATACATTCGTCATCAAATGTTGTCTTTAGAAGTTTGTAAAACTTGTGATGATAGTAGTAAGTTTCTTCCTTCAGTAGTTTTGTTTTCTCTTTGAAAATTGCAAATGGCTATTATCGAAATTCCCATAGGGTTAGGATTGAGCTTCTTAGAAAGAAAATGTCTACCTCTTTCTCTTCCTCTATATAGTAAGGCCAAAAAGATTGCTTTGCAGCTTTTAAATTGGGAAATATTTCCCAACACGACAACATAGTTTGTTGCATGTGTTGCAGTAAGCACCAGGAGTTACGTCCCCTTCCATAATTGGCTGTTGAGAGAGGAGTCAACTTAGAGTAAGGTGGCGCTGACAAAACTTGTATACGATCGATACTGGGCAGGTATTAGCCAATAGTCAGAGTGGGTATGGGACTGAGAAAGTGATATAACACCAGCTTTTGGCCCGTCGAGGTGGAGTGCTCTCGACATGAAGACCGTCTGGAGTTACAGAACAGAACAAATGAATTTTCAGATATTTGTATAACATTTTCTTTACTAATAAAAAATAGAAAGATTGAAAATGAAAATTTTTTTATTAAAAAACAAAAAAAATAACAAAACAGGAAACAGTTTTCGTTACCATTAGGCAAATATCAGTCCGAAATACTTTGACATTTTCCCGGAAACAATATTTGTTACGAAACCTTAACGACTTGGCGCGCTTATAAAATATTTCATCCTTAAAATCTAAAATGTTTTCGGCTGGTGAAAAAGTTAACAGAAGGAAAAAGAACAGTTCTCTATTTTGCATTCAGTAGTTTCCCAAAAAGTCTTACTTTTGTACCCATTTCATATTCTTCTTTCGTTTACACGTCACGTTTCATTGAATGTTCGCAAGTCTAATAGACTAACAAGAGACAAAGATGCTATAACCATTGAATATAAATTACAGTGATCCATCATTTTTTTTCTTTTCCCTCATTTTGTTTTCTGTGCAGACATGACGGGTCTCGTTGTCTCTTCCAATGCCTAATCTACCATGTTTATTTTCGATTGAATTTATAAGACTGCGTAGCTCAGTGGCAAATAAGTATGTATACGATCAAAAAGATAATAGGTTCAAATCCCATCGACTACAGTATCTATGAAATTTAGAAGAAAAAATAAATCAAATCTTTCATTTTGAAATGATTATAAACTTAAATGCATATTTTCCAATTATTTAAATTTTTTAAAATAGATTGAAATAAAATGCTATTATTAACTTTGACTTTTCTACATTATCATTACTTAAAAGTTACATTTTAAAATCCTGTACAGCTGAATATCTATATACCGCGTCCAGTTGATGGCGAGTTGGTAGACCATTACCTAACACACAGAGTTCGATCCTCACCAGCAACCAGTTATTGTGATACAGGAGTCGTTATTGTCTAAATCAAATTATTTTATTGTCTGGGAAATTATTTACAAATTTTGAACCAACTTTGACTAATACTTCCTCGTATCAAATATTTACATGCAATGTTCTCTGATCACACAAACTAAGTTCACCATTTGTTGCTCATAGACAACTTGTCAGTATTCAGAACGAGGCTCTACTCCAAAGGCGAGTCTCCTTGATTCCTTGACTCTCCACCAATTGATAGGGTTGGGCGCGTTAACAAAACTCACATCGCCGTCGTAGTGAGAGAACTCATCAGTTACTTTAAAAGAGGCGACATTTTTTCTGGAAAAAATAAATGAACAGTCTTTTACGATAAGGTTTTATCAAGGCGTGAATTCTAACACAATTGATTCTTTGTATGACAAAGTACAAGTCAATAAGAGAGAAGAAAAAAATCTTCAAAATAAAGATGAGGTTTTGTGGCAGATTTTCTCAAAGTCCAATCAAAATTGTGCCTCGTGGAAGAACCAAAAAAGAAAGACAAAAGTAGATTGTCAGAAAGACAATCACCTAAATAAAGATGGTATGTCAAGATAGCAGGAAGAAGAGGAAAAAAATCTAATCATGATAATATCGTATTGTCAAAGTGTTGCGAATTCAAGTTGGTTTTAACAGCATTACCAAAAAATGTAATATACATTTTTTAAAATTTGTTTTAGACAGGCCAGCAAAACAGTCTCGAAATGAGTTAACAAGTCGGAGACGAGTTGTCTAGTTTTAGATCTCGAATCATCTCGACTGTTCCGAAACGCTTTTTTTAAGCAACAAGTTCAATTACTGTAAATTACGGCCAATCCATTTTCAAACTCTTAGCTGTATGGAATTGGAGTTCAAATCTCATCTGAAGTGAAATTATTTGTTCCAAACTCAAACAATTTAAGTTTTATTTAAAAGATCATAAACCTTATCTGCTGTAAAAGTTGCAAGATTATAAACTAAGAGAAAAATGAAAATTCTGGTCGAAAACCAACACAAATAATTAATCTGTTAAAAATCAATGAAAGCAGACGATCACAAATCGCCATCTTCTGTCACATCAAAAATATTTTGACATTCAATTTCCCGTCTAATATTAAAGTTGAGTTGCTGTTTATATTCATGGATTCAACTTTTATTTTTCTAGACAGACAAAACTTTCAGCTCCTTCCCCGGTGAGCTCAGTTTAGATGGCGTTTACTCTTGCCCAAAGGCGACCTAAAGAAAATATCATGTAACATATTCCTTTAACTGTCCAAACGCCTATATTTTGATGTCGCATAAATTTATAAGAAAGATGGAACCAAGACAAATGTGTAAAGTTAAATATCAGATATCATAAAAAATAATAATATAATTTTATTTACAGAAATTCACTGGGTTGGATATTTCAACCGATAATCTCATGAATTTTTTTCATACTACAAATCTCTCCCTATAACACGTGGTTTGTAGCAGAGTAACATTTAGTCAAATGTTTGTTGTTGGATTTGTTTTAAGAGGTTTTGTAACCATTTGATATGGGTTCGTTAATCATCCAGGCAGTCTATCTTTATGTTTGTCATATCTAGTCGACATGTATCTCAGTCGCCATATCTTAGCCGTAACAATAATGTGTACTTATGATACCTGGAGGAACCACGAGGAAAAAAAACAGGGGTTTACAAGTATAAATATCTACAGCTACTAATATATCAGAAGCATTGGAGAGAAGAGTCAGCAAGTATGCGATTTCGAAAACATAAATACTTCACCAAAATCAAATTATAAACAGGAAACAAACATAACTAAAAGCTGCATATACAAGATATTCAGTTTTGAGAGAGGATACAAAGCCTCGATCACAAAGTGAATTGGAGTTCAAGTATCAAAAGATTCGTTGTTATCTGGTGCAACCAGAGAATATCAAAGACTACTATATATCAAGTTCTCCAGTCACTGGCATGTTAATCTAAAAAATAAATACGTCTAAATTCACTTTCATCCCCGCCGGGCGCCGATGGCTTAGGTGTAGAGTCTCTGACTGATATCAAATCAATTGATCCCGGCTTGAGGCAACTGGATGTTTAGTCACACTGATGAGCTGTGAAATATATATATATATATATATATATATATATATATATATATATATATATATATAAATATAGGTAACTATACTCGTGTCGAAAAACCTTCGAACTCTTGATTTAACAACAGCCAAATCAATCACGAAGGAAAAAAAGGTTTTAAAAAAAGAAAGAGCCAGGAACATGAAAGTCTGCCGAAAATAATCGCACAGATACAGGTTCAAGGCCCAAAGAAAAAACCCCGATACGAGTAAACAACTAACTAAAGAGCTCAATACAAGCGTAGAGCCAGCCGACTCTGACGATCTGCCTAAGTGAAACCTTGGTAGGTGTGTCTGGCTCATTAGGTTTGACTATATATATATATATATATATATATGTGTGTGTGTGTTTGGACAGCAATCCCTCTTTTATGCAAGTTTCATTAAAAGCGACTGACAATGTACTACGGTTGTTTTATAGTTAATTTTTCTTGTGTTCTTATACCTTTTTATAATTATCCTCGATAATGGCTAAAATTATGGCCGAAAAATAGCAGAAAAATCAAATAATAAACGTAACCGCTGTACCTAGTCAGTGTTTTTTTAACTAAACTTGTGTGTATATGAGAATTAATGGATTTGTTTTTAACCCAACATTTTCATTACTTCAAACATTTTTTTATTAATATGGCGTTAATTTCAAGTAAGAAGTGTTGACTACAATAACGTTTAGATAAGTGAGCATAGATGTCAAGACTTAGAGGCGACTGTCTGTTTCATGCTAGATGCAATCGTGGCCTGACGATTGCATCTAGCATGAAACAGACTGTCGCCTCTAAGTGCTGACATCTATGTTCACTTTTATATTTACACACGCTATATCTCTGATATTGAGCACTTTATCCCATAAATATATCATCTTAAGACTATATTTCTTCATATTATATATATATATATATATATATATATATATATATATATATATATATATAGTAAGGTAATGAAAGGTTTTGTAATCCGTGTGGATCCTTCCAAAGAGGATGTAATCCAGAGAGCTCAATGTAACAACAGAGCAAATATTAATAATTAAGAAAGAGACAAACTTAAGATTCAATGACTATGATTTATTTTATCCAGAAAATATATTGTTTCTGGTTCATCAGGTCACATCTCTAGTTACAAAGCAATTTGGTTTCTTTTATTTTTAATACAAGTCTTTGAGGGATAGTTTTAGATTGATATAAGGAGACAGAGGGGGTGGGAGGGGTGAGGACCATAGAATGATCTAAATTAGAAATGGAAAATAGCGATAGGGTTGTTTTTAATAATTTATGTGAATTCAGTCAAAAGACGAGACAATCTGACCTCTTAAATAAGTTTTAGACAGGAAGACAAAAATGGAAAAAAAAGACAAATTATAAAGCAGGGAAGGGGGGAAAGAAGAAGAAGGAGTAAGAAGAAAGAAATAGTTAAACAGGGGAGCGGGAGGTAGAAGGAAGAGTGAGTTATCATATGTAGGCATATCACGGTGACACTTGAAAAACACACATCAATATAATTTATAGTTAATACATAAACAAAGATTACCAGCAAAGTGGGAACAAAATAAAATATATTAATAATATTCTTATTAATTCTGATTAATACAATGTTAATTAATACAGGACAATATATTAAAGATTATTTTTTTTAAATTAATTTTTAAAAGAGTATAAAATTAATAATATTATTAATAACAACTATTATATAAATATTAAAAAATAAATTTAAATTTGAACTTTAAAATTTAAAAATTTATATATGGTAAATAAAAATATATTTAATATTAAAAATCAGATTACTTACTACTATTACTAATAAGAAGAATATTATTAATCATAATAATAAAACGGATGATAATAATTAGATAAAAAATAAAGAGTAAAATCTAAAAAATAAAAAATGAAAATAATGTTGCTTACCTAGTCTCATACATAATGATACAATTATATAAAGACCAATACATAAAATAATCACATATACATCTTAAATATGTACGTATATACATCCACATATACATAAATATACACAAATTCACATATCTACACCTATGTATATATATATATATGTATATATCTACATCTATATACACGTAAACACACACAACAATATTTTCACACTTCTACACATACACATATACAAACCTATACACACAGATACATACACGTATACATACACATATACACACACATACATATACGAATATACACCTATACTCCTATATATATATATATATATATATATATATATATATATATATATATATATATGTGTGTGTGTGTGTGTGTGTGTGTGTGTGTGTGTGTGTGTGTACACAAAAAAATATACATATGAAAACATTTACGCATAAATTGCTTAACCTAAGTCCTTAATCCAATATATAGAAATTAAGTATTATTTGGTGCCTTGATGATTTAAAATCCCGGAGTTTCTATGGGCAAGTCTCCACAAAAAAATAGGTACAGTTTGTTATTTTGAATCAGTTTTATGTCTGCATTTGAAGATGATTTCATTACGGTGATTCAGTAATTCATCAGGTCTATTGTATTTGATTATCAATATGTTGTTCTTTAATGCAGAGGTCACATCTTTTTCTAAAGTTTTTAGGAGTTCTAGCTCCGGAAATAATTTTCCATAATATCGCAATAACATTTAGGTAGTGCTGTTTGATTCTTGAGGAATTCCTTTTTGAACGAATGGCGATGGTTATAAAAGCGTTGCTTATATATATATATATATATATATATATATATATATATATATATATATATGAGATGGTTTTCCAAATATTTTGTCTTAAATTGCTCAGATGACCACCGATGTATAATACGCACACACAGAATCAATTCGCCAGGAATGATGACAGCCAATGTAACAATAATTGCTTTGTTGATGTTAGAGGAATATCTCCATTTTTGTGTAAATATTATTCCAAATAATGAAGTCACGTGATTGAGACATTTACAGTTCTGGTACATCCAAAATTTCCAAATCCACCCAGTCTCTTTTGGAACAGGAAAATGGAAAACAATGGCGCATTGTTCAGACAATGGAAGTTTCCAAAGTCCACAGAGAGAGGTACGTATATAAAAGGAAAAACTCAGGCCCTAACCTCAGACCAAAAGTTTCAACCAACATTCAAAAAACCAATCAAAATTCGCTGGCCAGTCTGATCACCCTGAAGCCATTGAACTTTTGCCTTTAATGACAAAACGAATTACATCACACTGCTCATTCCCCCCGCCCCAATACAGAGCAAAGTAAGATTATGTTGCAAGGAACTGTTGTCAAACATCACCTCACGGTATGTGTATTCATCATTGCATCTGTTGATGAAAGCAAATGCAGGGAAATATAATTTCATGCCTCCCCTTCGGGCAATACAGCTAAGTGAGTATATGTAAACTCATCTACATTATTTACATTATTCGGACTATTGTCCTCATCTTTGTCGCCATATTTATTGCAACGTTTCGTCCGTTGTACGCTCCGGTCTTCTTCAGGTGGTTGGAATGTCGAACTGAACCCTTTATTTTGCTCACTGGGGTAGACTGTTCTAGTTCCACTGTGCCATGTTTAATGGATGTCAGTTATCAGTTACTCTCCTGTTAATTTCCCTCTGGAAGTTCTCCACTGCCTTAAGCGGGTATTGAACTCACACTCCTGTCACTGGATCTAACTAACGCCTTTATCCACTGTGCCATGTGTCCTTGGCAGGCTATGAGGACCTCCTTGGTAGTTTAAAAATAGATACGATATGGGAGCCGTTGATAGAGACAGCAAGTCTTCATCAGCTGCAGTAGAAAAGAAAAGCATTGGTGAGAGCTGTCAAGCGTGAGACGCAGCAGCTGCAGTCTCAGCAACAGAGGGTTTAAGACTCCAAGTCCTACATTCAGAATTGACCCACAGGAATAAAAACGTTGCCGGTCATTTTACATAGACTCAGAGGAAACAGGGTGAGCAATAATCGAGGAGTAATAAAAGGGGGCACTTGAAATAAGGAGGGTTCAGTTCAAAATTTTCTATGAATACCAGTAGTCGTTGGCAATCACCTATTAAGGTAGACGAGTAAGGTTTTTGTTTTTTTGTTTTGTTTTATGGCACATCAACCTCAATGGGTCATTTAAAGCCGACAACTTTTTTTTTCCTGGTAACAATTTTGTTTTGTCAAAAATCTATTTCTGTTAATATTTTTTCCTCAAAAATGCATAGCTGGTAATATTATTTTTTTGGTAATAAGTATTTCTGGTATTAAAACCCACTTTTACACCCTCATAATGCTCTTTACCTCAGTTCCGGGGTTAACCATTTGCCCATAGCTGGGACCCTAACAGGTGCCACCACCACGGGTCAGAGTGGACCTGGGAACACCAGCAATTAAGAGGTGGCTCCACGCTTCTCAAAACCTCCTGATCAGAGGCCTTGCTGTTGGACGTAGCTTATCGACTTACCCAGGACGCGGATGCAGTCTATCGTCGTACCCAGGACGGGTAGACGACTAAGGCCACAGAGAATTGATCAATTAACATCATTTCCCTTCGCCAACTTTTCTATTGAATTCTATAAGATACTATCGGAAAACTATTTCCTCAATTGAAGAAATCTCTTTAGCTTAAGAAGTTTCCGTTTGCAGGCTGACAATCAAGAAGAGGAAGAGTTGAAGACCATCTCTGTCTGCAGACTCGAGACCAACGTTTCTTGATTTAATTGATGAACTGACCACTAGTGCGGGGGTAGTGCTGCTGTTGTTGCAATATGTTGCAAATATGGCTACTAATTCACAAAATGACCACAGTTGAGTAGATCCCAGCTCCGCAGAATTGGAAAGGGTTAATCTGATTAGAGTAATAATAACCGACAAGAAAGTGACGCTTGTCTGTTCTCAAAGTCGTTTCCTTCTTTACTGTTCTTGTAACTTAAAGTTACCCATAATTCCCTTAAAGTCACCCGAATCGGAAAGCACCTGATGAAAGCCGAAACGTGAAATTAACAAAAAAGATGAGGACATTTCGTGTAAATAATTACCTCCCTTGCACCATTTACAATAAAAGGTTTTAATGTAATTCTATTCATATACTTCACAGTTCACTGTGTAACTAGGTAATGTTTTCCCTGCTGCTTGTAAACACGACAGACACGTAAGAAGAAAAAAGTGTGTTCTTGTATCTCGTTTCCGTATCCTCAGGATAAACTATTTACTCATGACTGAACACAAAGTTTAAAGAAAAAATTCATATTTATACACTTATTCAAACTTAACTACCTGCTTATCTTCTGTGTTCCTCTCACCTTCACTCTCGAAGGAAAACAAAGAATTGATTGTTTAGAAGAGGAAAACAACTTCAGTTTCTATAGTCGTTACAGCTTTTGCATCAATTGAGTGGGAAAGAAAACATCCCAATTTTCAAGGAAAAAATCTGCGCTTGTATAAACCAAAACAAATGAAAAAATCATATATATTCTAAATCGTAGGCCGCCATAGTTTTGCACCAAGAAATATGAAATTTGGTCTATGGATTTAGCTTCCCAACGCCAAGGTCATAGATCAGTGGTCTCAAAACGGAGCAGCGGAAGAGGATAGCAAATGAGGCGGAAAGGATAGCCGGTGAGGCGGAAGGGGATAGCCGGTGAGGCGGTAGAGGATAGCAGGTGAGGCAGCAAAGGATAGCAAGTGAGGCGGCAGAGGGTAGCATGTGAGGCGGTACATGATAGCAGGTGAGGCGGAATGACTGAAAGACAATCAAAGATTTACAAACAGTTTCAAAAAGTTAATATGCCAAAAATAAATATGATTTCAAAATTTAAAATATTATTATGGATTACTTGTAATTGCATACATGAGTCCCTGGTATAAATAGTTATAAATAATTATTGACCGATTTTATCATTATGATATTTTTGCATCATTTCAAGTATCAAGAATATAGTAACTAGAGTCCGCAAATTGGAGGAGAGAGTTATCAATGATAATGTTCGAATCCGTGGTTATCACCCTTTAACCCACTCTGTGTTTTTCTTTTTTTTTTTCTTTTTTTTTTCTTTTTTTTTTTTAGATGTATTTTCTATCACATACAAGTGAGGCGCGAGTAAATTTTCATTCCAAAAATGCGACCCAGAGGGGGTGGGAAGCACTGCCATAGATCATGTGCCTTTTTCCGACTGGGTTTAGGTGAGCGGGAAAATTATTTGTTCAAATTTCACCGACATTTATTTAAAAAAAAAAAAATATTAATGAAGATTTAAATTCAAATTAATTATTAACGTTTAAATAAATAAGCGAGTTTTTGAGCGATGATTTTGTGGGTCAATTCGGATAAGAATTTAAACATATGCTTGAAGACATTTTGAATAAAGAAAGCGTCTTTCTAAAGTGGAGAGAAAAGATTTCATTTCTTTTTTTATTTATTGTTATTCCCAATTTTTTAAATTTTTTTTTTATTGGCAATTTTTTTTATAAAGGCAAAATGAAATGACTTCTTAAACTGCTTGCGTAAAATTCTGACTGAATCAACATCCGCGAATTAAGTACTGATTGAGCCAGTTATTAAAAAAATGTCTAGAGAACTGATGTGACTAAATAAGGTGAATGCATGCTTCTTGGAGTCAGTGTAAAATTGTCGGAAATTTTCAGATGAAATGCTGTCATTATTAATACTCGTTTGGGGCCCGTCTGACAGTGTTTTCTGGTTGGTACACTAAATAAATTCTTAGAGGGGAAAAATGGCTATTTGATATATACTGTATCATGTCGCAGTTAGCTCCTCCTCAGTTCCTTAATCATTCAACAGGGGTCTCTCTCCCCTGGCTATAAATACTGGCTGACCCTTCTCTCTCTCTCTCTCTTTTTCGACTTAGGCCTTGGGCCACTACCTTGCGCGGAGACGAGGTAAAATCTCTCTTTTACCACTTAGGCCAATATGTGACCTCTCACAGATACAGCGTTTCCCAAATTCTGGGAACGCGCTAAGAACAATACACGTACGTACGAACACTCACAGCACACACACATAATTTCTCCATACAAACTCTATGTAACAGTCCATGTCTTTGTTTAACTTGTTTTGTTATTAATATATATTTGTTTACCCATATATATCGGTCTTGTTTGTTTTCTTTGTCTCCTTTGGACTTAATTAAAGTCCAACATTCTCATGTAGCTGGACCCGCCAGCAGGAAATTTTAATCTTCTGATATCTCTTCACATCTTCACCCCGACGGTCCGCTACAATCACATAAAGAGGTGACTATCCACTAAACAGAAATTCTCTTCGTGTCCATTGCGTTATAATTGTGCGTAATTAACAGGAATTTCTATCATTAACAGACACTAAAATTTAATAGCAGGATGAATTCTTTTTATCTGCATTCGTTGTGGCTTAGAAACGGTAAAAGATTAAAAAAGGATTCGTAATAAATGGAAGGAGGAGTAATGGATAGCGACTCGGATTGAACAATCGGAGACCCGAGTTCGAATTCCAGTCGAATCCATTACATTCACTTACGTGCTAATACACTTGGGAAAGGTATGAATCCTCTTCTTCTCCCTCCAGCTATGGGTAAATAGCAGAGCAGACCGGTTTCTATAGCCTTGGATGGCAACTGGTCTACTGCAGAAAGAAATTGCAACCTACTGCGGGAAAAAAAAATCTGCCTCGTCAGTCATGTATCGAAAGATACCTGATCGCCTAAGCGTGTATCACGCATGACACAAAACTGACTGAATAAATGGAATTACGGTAAATGTTTTTAATTTTAATTTTCAACATAATATTTATATCTGTCTATATTTCTGAGATGAGATATTATGTACACTATTTACATTATTCGAACTATTGTCCTCATCTTTGTCACCATATTTATTACAACGTTTCGGCCGTTGTACGCTCCGGCCTTCTTCAGGTGGTTGGAATGTCGAACTGAACCCTTTATTTCGCTCACTGGAGTAGACTGTTCTAGTTCCACAGACCATGTTTAAGGACACATGACACAGTGGATAAAGGCGCTGGTTAGATCCAGTGACAGGACCCACAGAGTGTGAGTTTAATACCCGGTTAAGGCAGTGGAGAACTTGGAGAGGGGAATTAACAGGAGAGTAACTGATAACTGACATCCATTAAACATGGCACGTGGAACTAGAACAGTCTACTCCAGTGAGCGAAATAAAGGGTTCAGTTCGACATTCCAACCACCTGAAGAAGGCCGGAGCGTACAACGGATGAAACGATGTAATAAATAGGCGACAAAGATGAGGACAATAGTCCGAATAATGTAAATAGTGTACAATATTTATAATGATGATGATTAGGATACAAGTTTTCTCAATTCCGAAAGTAAAAAAAATCATGCTGAAGAATAACCTTCCATTAACAGAAATCCGTTTCTTTTGAATTGGGTCCAACTAGAATTGAATGAGTGCCTGGGGATTTTTTAGATGCTACTCAATAATATTTGAAAGAGAAAACCCAATTTCTTTGACCTACTTTTGATAAATAAGGTTGTATGCTGCGTTGGGAAAGTAAATACATCCTTATTAAGCTTTTCTGGTTTTAACTCTTGAAAACATAGTTTAATTCATTTTCCTGTTTCAGAAAAGAAAACATTTTAAATTGATTTCAAGTTGGAATTTCATTTCATTCGAATTTAGATCTTCCTAATCTTCCTGGGTTTTTCTTTTTTATTTATTTAAGAAAACAATTCTTGAAATAAATTGTTGAATTCGTGTTTATAAAATAAAATTATAATTCTGATCTTGTTTTTCAAACATTGTTTTATCAAAAGTAAAATCAATTCTGGTTAAAGCGGGGGCGGAGATTGCTATGGAAGAAAGATTTATTCCCCTATTTGAATTTCCCCCATTATGGACATTATTATATCCATGATATAGCAACACCATACTTCACAGGCGTAACGGAATTGCTGAATTGAAAAAGAATGACGAACATGCTTTGTTTTCAGAGAGACTTTTTATAATGCTACGTCGGACATTTATTTATATATATATATACATATATATATATATATATATATATGTGTGTGTGTGTATTTAGGCAGCAATCCTTCTTTCATGCACATTTCATTGAAAACGACAGACAAGGTGCTTTTATTTAGTTTTTTATACAATTTCTCATGCGATCTAATAATTTTTTTCTTTTCGTATGATAAATTATATAAAAACTGTCCGAATGTTCTTTTTATCCGAGCGCTTTCGGTTATACATTTAGCTATTTTCAAGGATTATATTTTAACTGTTGAAATAAGAAATAGTTTGTTGTATGTATGTTTTATAAAATGTTTTCATTTTTTTCCAAACACGGTCAAGATATTATGTCCATGTTCAAAGTTAATATTATTAAGTGTTGATTTGTTTGTTTTTATTAATAAGGCTTCCATTATTTTTAGCCTTTTTTGCATGTATATATATATATATATATATATATATATATATATATATATATATATATTGTTAAATATGACAACGAATGTCTATTATGTTTGATCATAAGCCGTTCTGAGCTTTGTATAGTGGCTTTAGTTTCGGGAGAAAATAAAGTCAAAAACTGTCCAACATTTGGATATTTTTTTTATTATGCTGTTCCCCGATCTAAGCTTTCGGCACACGTGAGCCATCATCAGAGTGGTTATATGGACATTACAACAGAGATATTCACCATGAAAGCTGACTTTCTGTTATATTTACACAGAAGTTTGCCTTGCGACGATAACGGTCGCGGAATAGCAGACGTAGGTCGTAAATTCGTTATGCGGTTCTATGACGTCGTACATGACCACGTGAAACAAAGAAATGATATCAACAGGACCATGTGTTCAGATGCAATGCAATATGTTGTGACTGATTCGATATGTAATTTTGTTGAGTGTGGGTTGCTTTGTATTAATGTAGATAACCTCCAATATTTTAATGTTCTTTTTACTGTGTGTATGTGTGAGTATTGTTGTGTTATCAACTAATATCTGTCTAATATTGCGTACATCAATCATGTCAAACTCAGAGCATATGGAGGGCCGCATGAGCTATATCTGCAGCCTGAGGGTCGCGCCTGCAGTCTTACATTAATCACAGCTAGTGGTAACTAAACTTTAAATACAAAATACTTACAATACAAGGTACAGTGTAACCTGGATATAAGAGAGTTGTCGGGACCGGAGAAGAAGTCTCTTATATCCGAGTTTGGTCTATTATATATACATTAACACAGGCTCTAATTTGGGACCAGAGAAAATCACTCTTATATCCGGGTTTCTCTTATATCCGGGTTACACTGTAGTACAATTTAATCATTTTATGTTGTTCTGATGATTGACATCACTTTAGACAAACTATTCTCGATATATCAATTTGGAATGCCTGTGTAGGTCCTATCTTTGATCAAAGCTGAGAACTGTTAATCTGGTTCTGTGAGACGTTTTTGTGGCCTTCATAAACGAAAATAACTGCTCACAGACATATGTGGAACCAAACGTCGCCATAATCTTTGTGGCAAACTTTCTGAAGTTCTTAAATGTTTGAGAAAGGTATGAAAAAATTCGGGTACCCCTACTTCTAGGTACTTTCCTTTGAGTGTTAAACCCGTCTACATTTCCAGTAGTTCCATCTGTAGGCTGTCCTCTGCCTGAGCAACATCACAAGTGAATGGTGCTGAGAATAATGAAAACTGATCTTCACAAGATGAAAATTCACAAAATCTTCGCTGCAATTCCTTTGACAGCAATTCCAGGTAATTGTCGTTAGTAGATAAAGTTTACTCAAATCAAGGCCATACTCATGGAGAAGCTGTTCAACTTTCTCTAAAATGTCCTGACTTGTTGCAGTATCATGCATTGGGATCAGTTCAATTAGTTCTTCATAAATTTGAAAATTCATTGTCACAAGCCCTGATGAAAATGGTGAGCTGTGCTATTCCAGCTATGTCAACAGCCTCATTCAGAGCAATAGAAAAATGTTCAAAACTTGATGATAAAATCTTCAACTGTCGACTCAAATCACCTGCCATTTCATCAATCCGTTCAGCAACAGTGTCCCTGCTTAATGAAATGTCTTGAAATAAGTGTGACTTCTCTGGACATAACAATTTCAGCCGTTTTTACAAGACATCGCTTTATGAAATCTCCTTCACTGTAAGGTTTTCCACTGATGGCAACCATTTTGCAGAGTTCAAAGCTTGCAGTGACAGAACTAATGTTGCCTTTTGATTTTTTGTAAAGCAATTCTGTTGCTGTGTTAAATTAACCTTGAATTCCTTCACTTTTGAAACACGCATATCTCCTTCGTATTTATGAATAAGATCGATAGTTTGTTTCATAATGTCTTTTCACATTATATTCTTTTGGTGTTGCAATGCAGTGGTTGCAAATCAAACAGTTTATCTTTCCATGAACAGTGGTACAAAATGACTGTAATTCCCACTTTTCTTGAAAAACATGTCCTTCTTCAGATAATATTCTCTTATAACGAGATGGAGTAGAATTCGACATTTCTAAGGCAAAATATTACAAAATTGCGAACGTTTTCACTTTACATTTGTCCTTATCGAGTTGTCAAAGATGATCACGTGATTAACCGCAAGTTAAAAATAATCGCTGACACTCGTAAACAAAAACCTATTGAGATAGAATAAACAATCTAATCATACCAATTGAAAAAAAAATCTCACTGTTTTTAATAATTTGCATTACCAACATAGACAAAATTCTCGATATACCACGGCTATAGAAAACTTTGTGAGGGCGGACAAGATGAATGTAAAAGGTTGCTAGCTTGACACACCTGATGTACATGGCTATGTTTTTCAAGCATAATAGACGTGCATTGTCTGTTATATTTAACAATATATATATATATATATATATATATATATATATATATATATATATACACGCACGTGCCCCACGCATAGAAATTCTAACATATATGCAGTATGTAAAAAAAGAAGAACCTTACTTGTAATATTTCGCGAAGGGAAAACTGAAGTTACGGCAGTTTCTCTATGAACCTGATTAGGCCATATGATTTTTCCGTAAGACTTAACGCTGTGTGCTAATGACGTCTTTCTTCTGTGATCTACATCGCAACTGCACTTCGTCATTATTCCTTGACATCATTCACTGGCCGTCACGTGACCCTCGTGACTCTCAACGAAAGAGAGAATGGCCGTTTGTATACATAAAGGTTTTTTTTTAACGAAGTAATAGAGTTTCCCGCTTGTAATTTTCATACTTTCTACTAATTTATATCACAGCATTTTACGGCCGATGAAATCTTTGAAATTTAATGCTTAAGATTTAATTACTTGAACTCAAAATGATGACGTTGGCTTTCGAAAAGAAAATGGACTCCGATCATATAGAAAGCGCCTGTGCAATGGAGGACTAAAAAATGAGTTTGGTTCGAAGCCAATCATATTTGATAAGGGATTCTTTTTAAATGAATTCATCTTTTCAGTTGTGTTTCGCATTCGTATTTTATTTAAACTAATAAATGTAATTTATAAATTAATAATTAATCATCAACTTTTACTCATCGTTTGTTTTTCGTTGTCTTTAATTATTACCGTTTTTCACGTTATATTCCCAAAGGTTATTGTCTGTAATTGAAAGAACCAAATGTAATCGGCGAACCATAATACTCTGGAATTGTTATTGCATTCAGCTTTGGCCTGAGAATATTCTTCCCTAACGTGATTTTTGGATTCTTCAATATCATTCAAACTTCGCAGATCCGATAATTATGCAACGAGATCTTTAAGCGTTCTTTCAAGCTGAGGCTGTGGCGTTTGAATTGTTCCAGCAATTTGACTCTCTGGTGACCAAATTTATTCTGCAGAAGTATTGATTATTTTGCGATGTTCTCTTTTGACCAGAATGGAATTTTAGTTTCGGCATTGTAGGCGATTACTTTCTCATTAACGCCCGACTCGTACGCTTGTAACGAGTAGAGATTTTGTTTATTTAGAGCCACGGTGAACTTGGTTAATTTCGAAGAGTATTCTCAGATGAAGAAAAAGGTCACGTGAAGCAAGAAACCTTTGTAGGATGCAAGATCCGTGGCTTTAAAAATGAAACTAGTGAAGACTAGGCGTAAAAAGAGGCACTGGCTTGTATATTAAAAACGTCATACAAAAGAAACTGACATTTATATGTCATATAAGAATGTTTTATTTTTCCTTCCTTATTGCAACGATGGAATTCTTTCTTCTCTTTTGTTAAGGCTTTTCTTCAATTGCCGTCTTTTATCTCTCTCTCGCCACACATTATACATTTTGGCTTGGCTCTGCAAAAATTCTTTCTTGATACTCAAGACACAGATATATATATATATATATATATATATATATATATATATATATATATATATGACGTCACATATTATGAAATGGACAAAGTCCGACAATTATTTTAAGACATTTTTTATGTTTATACGTTCGTTTTATAGATACAATTATTTAAGTAAATGCATTTTTTTAATAATAAACAGTATTAACAACGTTTATCGGCCTGAATATCCGAGAAATTTTCATAGAAAATATGCGACCTCCGACAGAAATCGAACCTGTATGCTATACGGAACCGTCATATAGCCTGTCGTGCTTTTACCGATTGAGCCACAGAGGAGAGAAACTACAATCCTCCATGATTTTCTTTCGTACATTCATATCTGCTCGATGCGTATCCAAATGTAAACAAATGACGTCACACATTATGAAATGAACAAAGTCCAACAATTATTTTAAAATGCCGTTAATAATGTTTATTATAAACAGAGCATTTACTTAAATATTTGTATCTATAAAAAGAACGTATAAACATAAAACTGTCTTTTATATATATATATATATATATATATATATAATGACATTTACCACACATCGAGAAGTAGCGTCATCCCTAACAAAGAAATCACTGCAAGACAGTAGTCATCCTTGCAACAAACCTCTTAGTAGACCTTTAAAAGAGATCTACAGGATATCCCAGGAGTTGCAGACAAAAATCGATATATTTTTTACAGTAACGTTCGAGGCCCGGAGGCCACTCAAGGCAGAGGGTTACGTTAAGACGTTGTTTATACAGATAAGCGGGGTAAATGTCGATTAACTCTAGACTTGAACAGGTTAAGATTGCGGGATTCTGTTCAACAGACCAACTGTTCGCGGGAAGAAGCTGTTCGAGTGGAACTTCATACCGGTCGAATACGGGGGAAATGAGGGTGGTTTGCTACAATGTAAGTGGCATGGCGGGTCGAACTGGCGGAACTAAGGAATGGAGTTCGTCCGAGCACTTGCAATGGAAGTAGCGATCGAGCAGTGAAAGGCTCGCTACATCCTGCCTATAAGAGGGAAAGAGAGGTTGGAGGCTGGAAAAGAACATTCAACAGCTTTTACTAAGTTACGTGATAGCAGCAAAAGAGCCTAATCTTTTAAGGAAATTTAGATTCATGCCTTTCCCAAGGATACTTCAAACTGAATCATTTTACACTAGTAACCATTTGGATAACTTCACAGAAAAGATAATAATTTTCATGCCTAAAAACATTTTCCTGACGGTTTTTCTCTTCAAATATTTTAAAATATTTTTAAAGATATTTTTTAAAAAGTAAAAAAGCAATTTTTTTCACATCTCGTTTCTATTTTTTTTAAATAAAACTTATTAAAATATATCTAACTTGTAATCAAATTGCTACAAGAATTACTGTGACGATCTCTTATGATTTGCTTTTAGCGAGTTAAACAATTTTTTAAAAAATGGAGGTAAAAAAGAATCTAATTACATTTTCTGTATTTGTGGCAATTTTCCCCCCTCATTTTTGCAAAAAAATTTAATTCAATTATTCTTGATATTTCGCTTGTACTTGTAATTTTGTTCATATTATCTATTGTTTCCCTGATCTGCATTTAACGATAATTTCTCTTCTTCTCTTCCTCGATTTCTCTTCTCCGATCAAATATTATTTTGCTATCACAATAATCATTGGCTTTCCCTCGCCATTATTACAGTCATTTATTTTTATTCTTTCTGCATCTTAAGCATTAATTCAATGAAAGAAAATCTGCATTTTCTAATCGGACATTGCAACATAAAAAGCAGTATCAACAAAGCCACACAAGAATAACTCTGTCGAGTTGGTTTCAATGCACTGAAGAAATATTGAAACCATCGCTTTACCTTTCTGCGAGTCTCAATAAATGATTGTCATTCTTTAAGAAGTTTAAGTAACACCGAAGAAACGACGCCAGTATAAACATTTACTAAAAACTAAAACATTCGCTAAGCAAATTGAATCTCTTTAAATAGAACTGTGTTATTCGATTTGTCTGCTAAGTTTGTTTTTTTTACTGCCAAATAATTTTGAATTACAATTATTTTCTCACCAATTCTAAGACGGCAAATGTTCCGACGATGTTAAATTTTGTAGATGATTATCTGTTTAGTTTTAAATCCTTTGATGACATTAACAGGAAGTAAAAAAACATTTAAATAAAATAATTAAAATTATTTGGGCACAAAATTAAATTGTACGATTTTTTTTTTCAAATGAGCTTCATCGCAGAAACGATGAAGGTGTTCAACAAAATTGTCATCTTCAGACAAACATTTCCTTTGTTTCGGTTTATCTAGCAGTTCAACACATTTCAGAATATCCGAAAATTCCTCTAAGAATACATTGAAGCAAAAGGGGAATCGTTCTTTTCGAACAGAATACATAATATCTACAACATGCTGTAAGGTCAAAGGAGATCATAAAAATATATTAACGACTTGATAAAAGATTTTGTCCCAAACGTGTTGGAAATGTTTCCATTAACCTTATAAAATACTTCTTTGGGGATGTTTCGCTTTCACATTTCAAGTGTCCTTTGTGCAACCATACCATTTCATCTGCAATTTCTTTCATAAATTTTCGATTAAGATCTCTCTCCATCTTGGCTTTTTTGGTGCGTTTTTTCTTCCCTACATCCGCGCTATCACACAGTCCACAATTCATAGCGGATGTAGCGAAAAGAGATGCCAGCCAAATCAGATGCTTTCAAAAAACTTCAAGGCATCTCTCCCACAAATAACAACAAAATAAAAAAAAAATCAGGTAAGTCGATATGAAGCCCTAACCACAATAGAGACACAAAATGAAATGGTATGGCTATGTTTCACGAACAAACAAGCTTGCCAAGACAATCCTGCAATGCATGGTGCAAAGAGATTGGAGGAGAGGCAGACAGAACAAAGGGGAGCGGCCATGAAGTTGGACGCTGTCATAAGAAAGATGAAGAAAGCAGATTACCAAGTCATTACTAACATATTCACAGTTACCCATCCCATGATGATCATTAGCATCATCAGGAGCGAACATTTCTCTTTCAATCAAATTATTTGTAGTTTCTGCCATGTCTGTGTGTCGTCTGTTTAAATAAAATGTCGGAAAGTACATTTCTTTTATTAAGTCTCCAAAACGCCCACCGGTAGACGTAATTAGCACTGTTTAAAAAACAAAACAAAAAAAAACAGCGTTTACCCAAATATCGGTATCCAATAAAATAACGCGTTCAGTAATAAGATATATCTATCTCTCTCTCTATATATATATATATATTACACACACACACATTGTTCGGACTGTTGTCCTCATCTACATTGCCATATTCACGACCTTCTTCAGGTGATTGTAATTTTGAACAAAACCTTTTATTTCGTTTACCGGGGTAGATTGGTCTAGCTCCACTGAAGAAGGCCGGAGCGTACAATGTCGTGAAAATGGCAACGAAGATGAAGACAACAGTCCGAACTTTTTCTTGTTCCATTTTTACCTAATTTCGAAATAGTCCCCTAAGAATATCTTGCTCTAGATACAGGATCGTGTATCTAGATTCTACATAAGGGTTTGCTGGGTGCACAGGTGGTGTAACATATATCGGCGCGGAAATTAGAATTGGAGAGCCGAGTTCAAATTTCTAGGGGTTGAGGAAAGGCCTAAATCCAGGTTTAGGGTTTAACAGCAGGGTAGACTGCGGTCTAGCCTTGAATGGCAACGATTCTAAGAGAAGGAATGGAAAGTCAACGCGAAACCACTCTAATATTTTTCCAAAGAAAGAATTTCACAGGTTATAAAGGAAAGAGATCTGGAAAAGATTATGATAGCAATGTCCTTTAATTGCATTCTCAAAAAATAATGGTTTCTAGTGTTTTATTTCCGAAATTTCGTTTCTTTAAAATATTCTTCCTTTTTCTTTCATCTTATTAAATGGCTTCTTTTTTCAGTATTCTAATGTATTTTCCATATGTTTGCTTTTTATTTCCAAAGTCCAAATAACTTCTATATTTGAAACCATTACTAACACTCCTCGTTTTCAAATTCTATTCAGATATTTTAGCTAAAAATCCGTTTTTAATCTTTTCAGATTAGCTTTATTTTTATATTTTAGACTGTGCATTCCAAATCGTTCAGGTTTTCTCGTTTTAAGATTAGCAAATTTATATTTACTATTTCACAAGATGCAATTGAACTTTGACATCCGTGTTATGAAAAGCCCTGGGGAAAGCGAATTGTTTTATTTTTATATATTCACCTCGATTGTTCTTAAAAATGATCCATTCTGAGATCGAACCAATCGATTAATACTAGCCACCTCTCCATTGAGATACACATGTCTTGCTCGCCAAATCGATCAATCGAACATTGGCACCAGTGAGATTAAACATGGCTGTTACTATGAAGGTGCGCAATAATCAGGTTGTTTTTGAGATCACACCAGAGATTGTCACCTTTTTTTACTAAACAACCCCGAAGCTAATATCACGATGTCTGCATGTGACAACATTTTTCTCAAGACAAACAAAAAAACAACTTACTTAATGGTGACAATAGTAAAGTTGAAGTACGAAGAAAGTGCAAATATTGACATATCCACCTTGTTTATCCCTTAAGGCATTATGCAAATTTTAGTAAACACAGGAAGACCAGACAAAAAGCAGTAAATTCAGAAAGAAGTTTATTTCGTTACCATGATTCGGGTACAAACTGAACAATCATCGTAGATGTTCGAAATGTTTGCCTGAATGTTCAACACAAAGTTGTAAACGTGGTAACCAGGAGGAGGCAGTAGCTTTATTTAAGGTCATGCATATTCAAGGTTATTCAAGGTCAATTATTCTTGAAAGATAAAACAGTGACAATAAATTTAGCACTTTTCTACTGAGCACCATACAGTTGGCATCGGATGACCTAGAATTATTCATCGTCACCGCCACTCAAGCACCGCCAAAAGTTCAGCAGTCAATGAAGAAATCACTGGCAATGGAGATGCAAAATGTGGCCTTCTCTTCAATTTCATATTTTCTTTAACAGCATATCAACTCCTTATGGGTCATTTAATGCCGACATTTTCTTTTCTTCAGAGCTGAGAAATTTTTCTTTTTACAAAAATCTATTGCTGGTAATTTATTTAATTTTTAATCTATACTTTCATATTTTTTTAAAAATCCCAGTTTTAAGTTTCACAATTTGCCCATAGCTAGGATAATAAAAAGTGCCAAGACTGCGGGTCAGGGTAGACCTAGGAACAACAGGAGTTAAGAGGTGGTTTCGCACTCCTCAAAACCTCCCGAAGTCTTGCTGCTGGATGTAGTTTATCGTCACACCCAGGACAAAATTTTATGGTCAGACTGTTAACACAGCCAGATAGTGTGGAATACTGTACAGAGGCTCTGTTCGTCGAAAGATGCCAAAATGTCAGCTTACTGGATGACAATGCTACCTTATACGCAGCCAATATGACAAAACATTGAGGGTGACAGAGGATTGTTCCAAGTATTTAATACATCATCTATTCATTTTCCGCACGCAACTATCACACAGATGCTCCATTATCAAAGTTTTTTTTATACTTGGCGTTAAAAAGGATAACTTAAAATTTAAATTGTACGTATAATCAGTAAAATAATCCAAATTTTTCAGAAAGCCTGGTTTAAAAATTAAAAATGTCGAGTCCGAACGTATAACGCTATTGCCAGCGAGGTGTAATTCTGTGGCCGCCGGAATTTCAAATAAAACGTCTTTCCATCATTTTGATTAAATTCTAATTTGGTTTGTTTGGTTTTACGGCATATCAACCTCAATGGGTTATTTAATGCCGACAATTTTTTTTCCAGGTAATATTTTTGTTTTGTCAAAAATCTATTTCTGGTAATATTTTTTTTCTCAAAAATGTATAGCTGGTAATTTTTTTTTTTAAATGTATTACTGGTAATATTTTTTTAAAAAATGTATTGCTGGTAATAGTTTTTTTTTCTTCAAAAATTTATTTCTGATAAAAAATTTTTTACTAAGTATTTCTGGTATTAAAATCTATTTTTACACTTTCATAATGCTTTTTACCTCAGTTTTGGGGTTACCTATTTGCCCATAGCTGGGACCCTAAAAGGTGCTACCACCCCGGTCAGGGTGAACATGCGAACACTAGCAATTAAGAGGTGGTTCCACGCTCCTCAAAACCTCCAGATCAGAGGCCTGGCTGTTGGACGTAGTTTATCGTCATACTCAGGACGCGGACGTAGTTTATCGTCTTACCCAGGACGCGGACGTAGTTTATCGTCTTACCCAGGACGCGGACGTAGTTTATCGTCTTACCCAGGACGCGGACGTAGTTTATCGTCTTACCCAGGACGCGGACGTAGTTTATCGTCATACCCAGGACGCGGATGTAGTTTATCGTCTTACCCAGGACGCGGACGTAGTTTATCGTCATACCCAGGACGTGGATGTAGTTTATCGTCATACCCAGGACGCGAACGTAGTTTATCGTCATACCCAGGACGCGGACGTAGTTTATCGTCATACCCAGGACGGGCTGTCGGATGTAGTTTATCGTCTTAGTCAATTAAATTCTGGTTGGATTTTTTAAAAGTCCGAGAAGTGCAAAACAAAGTCCAAAATATGGAACTGCAGAAACAGAAACACAGTCAACGGGAATAAAGTGTGTTGACCAAATTTGGGTTAACTAAAAGTTGGACGACAAAGAATCGTACTTTAGCGTGGCTTTCATGTGTTCGCCTGGTATGAAATTAAACTTCATAAATAGCAAAAGATTAAAAGATGCTTGATCGAAATAATCTTCATGCCATAATGAAATAAATGGAATTATTTCCTTAAGCATCTCTATTGAGCCTGTCTAAATTGTCACAGGGATTAAATCCAGATTCTTCTTGAGCTGTATCAAAATAGGACAAGACAGAATGAAGGGAATAGCATCAAAGCGAATTCTGTATTCGCAGAGAAGGAACAAGAAGTGGTTCGAGAAAACGATGCTTGGGATCTCACAACATGGAGAAGAATTTACCAAGATGGAATGAAGGAATGTGAGATCAAATGAAGATTGGATACTGAAGCCAAACAAGAAACACGCAGGCAACAAGCCCGAAAATCGTTGGGCAATTTCTATGCATTATGTTTGAAAGACGGCGCCTTTGGATGATTGGACCTCGAAGCCAAATGAAAGAAAATGTCCTTGACATCAACAACCGCCGATGATGATGGTGATACTAAATTACATTATTAAGCAAATCTCTCGGTGACAATATCTGAAATGTCGCAGACGTTACATACACAAACCAGTTTTATTCATCTTTTATAAAACGTTATCGACCTCTGATATTCGATTGGTTTATTTTGGTTTATTTTAAGGCATATCAACCCCAATCGGTTATTTAATGCCGACAAAATTTTTATTGCTGGTAATTTTTTTTTCTTTCAAAAATGTATTGCTGTTACCATTTTTTTTTTAATTTATTGCTGGTAATAGATTTTTTCTTTATAAATTTATTGCCGGTAATAATTTTTTTCTTCATAAATTTATTGCCAATAATAATTTTTTTCTTCATAAATTTATTGCCGGTAATAATTTTTTTCTTAAAAAATTTATTACTGCTATTATTAATATTTTCTTCAAAAATTTACTGCCGCTAAAAGAAAAAAATTTTCTTCAAAAATTTATTGCTGGTGATAATTTTTTTCTTCAAAAAATTTATTGCTTGTAATATTTTTTTTACAAAGTATTTCTGGTATTAAAACTTAATTTTACACTTTCCAGTTAGGGGGTCAACTATTTGCTCATAGCTAGGACCCTAACAGGTGCTACCACCCCGGCTCAGGGTGAACCTGGGAACACCAGCAATTAAGAGGTAGTTTCACGCGTTCCAAAATCTCCTGATCAGAGGCCCTGCTCAAGACGGCTTTGATATTTGAGTTAAATTTGGAGTGAATAAAAATTATTTTTAAGAAATTCACTTTTGAAAAAAGTTTCTTTTTATTAAAAGACTTTTTCTAAATGGTATATCTAGTGGAATTAAAAAAAGGTGCTAAGCGAGCGAAAAATTTCAAAGAATTTCCGAAAAAGCATATAAAACGGCAACGGAATAAGTTTTTTTTAATCGGATTTACCCCAAGCAAGGCATTAAAGCCACTACGACACAAATAGGGTTACTGGGTGTGAAAGAATGAGAAAACAGAATAAACATTGCTAAGCGGCGAGAACAAAAATTAATCATGAGAACAGGAAATAACAGTTGACATTGATCTGAAAAATGTTAATGCAAAGTTGACTGGAAAACAAGAACTTGAAAGAGAGTTCTGCTAGTGAGAAGTGAAAGAAAAGAAACTGTTAGCATAGAACTTACGGCTACATATAACCATTTCAAATTTAAAATGATGAGACCTTGCCGCCAATCTAGTACTGCGCTTAAATTCATAAAGTCTTGGTACCAAATAGGATATGTCATGAGAACAATTACCATGAAAATATTTATAGAAAAAAGCATAGGGAAACTACGTTATGGTGGCGGGAAAGCGACTGAAGCTGAGATGCCAGGTCAGGATCAATAATATTGCAAGTTCTTTTATTTATGAATGTTTCAGTGTTTGCTAACCATCCTCCCTCGTAGCATTAGAATGTCCCTCCCCATGCAGTAGAGGGAAGGTGATACTGAAATATAAATATTATCATTCAATGAGATGAATGAATAATAATCTTAATAAAACCCAGCCAAAGCTATACTTTATCTCAAAGCATGAAATTTTTTTAAAGCATGAAAATTTCCTTGTTTCCCTGAAAGCTATAATCTCCAACTATTCAAATGTAATGTCACTCGACATCTCCAGTTACCTTGATCTATTCACTATCCTTCTCCACATCCTTTCCTCTATCACTCCTATGTGCTCTCGCTCCAAATCTTGCGTGCTAGTGGCTTCCAGCCTTGCTTAGGGTGAAAAGCTTAAAAAAACCCCCAAAATTTACATATTGGGGCGATGGGTAAATTATCGCCATTTTGTATTTTCAATTTCGCGCATGTGCATTGTTTTTGCCCAAGATGGGTCAGTTGGGCACTGTCTGTGAGAAAAAAAAAGAGCACTTCACTCCGCCAGAAAGTTGGTAAAGGCATTCTGTACTGCTTGGCATTCACACCGGAAGAAGCTCGAATACGTCCATTTCAGAGTGTTTATGTGTCAATCGGATGACAGTGAAAAGGATTCGGAAAGAGTTGGATGAGTCTAATGGTGATTACTAAGGTGTTTAGAGTGATCACCAGTAATGGCAACATTATGCTTCCATTCATCTTCCCACAGGGCCTCAGACTCAACACGGAGGCCTACATCAAGTCACTTGAGGAGGTAGCGCTGCCCTGGGTCAAGAGAGTGGCTGTTGAAAGACACTATGTCTGGCAACAGGACTCTGCACCATGCAACACAAGCAGAAGTACCCAGTGATGGCAGATAATTTCTGCGACCACATCACACCTTACACCTGGCCATCTAACTCCACAGACTGTAACCCTCTTGATTATTATGTGTGGGGCGGAGTTGAGAGAGGGAACAACAAAACTCCTTGTAACACCAAAGATGAACTGAAGGCTAGGATTATAGCAGCATTTAGCGTCCATAAGAGTTGCAGGAGATTCCGCAATCGTCTGAAGGCTGTGGTTGAAACCAATGGCATTTTTATTGAATAAATTTACTTTTTGGTATTTCAAGTTATGTTTGTGTAAATATGGTAAATATATCTGTTAAAATGATATGTCAATGTTTTCATTTTTGCGGCATTTAGACGACAATGTATCCATCGCACCCGGTATATACTTACACTATAGCAGCGACTTTTTTTTCTTAAAAGTTAGTTAAACACATTTTCCGGGTAAAGAATCAATTTTCTAGATGAATTTTTTGGGGGGAAAACGAATGTTTATGTAAGTGACGCTTTATTTAAAGCGGAGAAAAAAAAGGTTTCAAAGTTGATAAATTACAGAAGTGTATTTTTTCAGTCGTAGGGAATTATTTCACAACTGACAAAAAAAAAAAACGACAATCACTAAAATCTACCCAACGCACTCGTTCTGTTTAATCAGTTTTGTTTAAAACGATTCTGGCAATGTTCAATTGGTCCGGGAATTCTAATTCAATCAAAATTACTCAACTCAGAATCTAATTCTATTTTATCATTAGAAACATTCACAAAACGATAAACACAAATATAGAGTAAAAAAGAAATATTCAGATAAAAAATATTAAATAAAAATTAACTTACTTACCTACATACACAGACATATGCAATTCTCTTGAATTTTAAAACCCTTACTGCGCTAAAGCACACAACACAATAAAACGTGGTCTCAAATACTAGTGTACTAATTATAAAGACGGTTCAGCAACTACCTTCTTTGGATTTCGTCACAATTTATGGAAATAGAGCTAAGACATTTTCATACAGAAGTGCAACTCCGAGTAGGCCCCGCAAAATCTATTTGAAAACTTTAATTTCATTCGTCCAGAAAAGCCTGCTATAAAATTATAATCAGATGTTTGATCACTTGGAATCTTGTCTTCATCGGTCAGAGAACTTTTCAGTGTCTAAATATACAATAATATATTTAATATATTTTCTGTTTATACGTCATTTTACTAAATACTATTTAAGTAAATGTTCTGTTTTGTTTTTTCGAGCATTGATAAAGCATCAAAGACTTGATATTAGTCGAGTTGTTCTGTTAAAGGAAAAGTCAGGATCAATCAAAAGCAAAACAAAAAGGGGAAAAGACAAAAATGAAAATAAAGACATTCATCTATCTACAAAAGAAAAATACGAAAGTGCTCAATGCCTCTAGAAACAGACAGAAATGTAATACTAAAAAATACCTAACAACGCTCATGGACTCCGATCCAAATCATCGTCAATCAGAGTTTCACGCTACTGCGAACGTCAGTCAAACTTACTTATCCACAAAAAAAATGACGCTTAGAATCGTAAGAAATAGGTCGGATAAAATTTTTTATTGATTCCTTAGTAATTCATTGGCATGTAAAGGGAGGGGCTGACTTTGCCTTGGTTTGTTTTACGGCATACCAACCTTTATGGTATATTTAATAACAAGATTTTAATTGCTGCTAATATTTTTTTCAAAAAATTTTCACAAAATGTACTGCTGGTAATAATTTTTCCAAAAAAGTATTGCTGGTATTAAAACCTATTTTTATACTTTCGTAGTGTTTTGACCCCTTTTGGGGGGTTAACTATTTTCCCATAGCTGGGACCCTGACAGGTGCTACCACCCCGGGTTAGGGGTTTGACTAGAAACACCAGCAATTAAGAGGTGGTTCCACGCTCCCCAAAACCTCTTGATGAAAGGCCTTGCCGTCGGATGCAGTTTATCATGACACCCAGGACGGGGTAGGGTCTGAAATAGTTTCCGACTAATCAGGAAGTTTGTTCATTTGGTCAGATTTTGGGGGTGCGTTGGACACCACTCTTCGAAAAATAAAACAAAAGAAATTAAAAAAAAAAAACAATGTATCAGCAGGCTGATGGGTCCCTTACAAATGACATATTCTTCTTACACTAACTTGATGCACTAAATAGGAAAGATAAGGTTGTGTGACCTGTATATTGTGTTTTAGATTATTATTGACCGACATATTATTTCGAGCTGTTTTCATCTTGGTTGATATAGATGTTGTTATATATAACGTTTCAGCCAAGTACACTCTGGCCATTATCAGGCGTCCATTGTTTTGGCTGAGATGGAATATTTGTTCTTTTGTCACTGTGACGCCAGTTAATGTTCGATCCTGCTGAATCAGTGTTTCACTACCTGATCTATGGATTGAAATCACCACCACTAGATGGCAGTAATATGTGTCTAACCAACATCTATATCCACTGCACTACCATACTGAAATATATCAGTGATGTATGCTTGGAGCCTTTTATATTCAATATCAGATGGTTACTCGTCTATATCTCTGAGATGAGGTATTATGATTATTTACATTATTCGGACTGTTATCCTCATCTTCATTGCCATATTCACAACGTTTCAGGTGATTGGAATTTCGAATCGAACCCTTTATTTCGTCCACCTGGGTAGGTTGTTCTAGTTCCATGTGCCATGCCTCTTCCGGATGTCTTAGTTATTTCCCTTTAACTCAACTTTTCGATTTTTTTCGGTTCACCACTGCTGTAGCCTAGTACTGAACTCGCAACTCTTTGGGTCTAGCCATTGGATCTAACCAACATCTTTATCCATTGGGCCTTGTGTCCTTGAGGACACAAGGAAGAGGTATGTTCTATGTTAATACGACTGAGACGTTATGTTAATACGACTGAGACGGCACTAATTGTTTCGACCGTGTCCTATTTCTCATGATTGCACTCGAATATTCTGCCTTCATTCCATAGGAATTAGTAAACCTCACATTTACACATGATCAGACATACCTGACTCGAGCTCTCCACGGATCAGACTTTTTCTATCTTTATCTTTAGAAGGCGGACTGCCTCACATAAATAAGAATAGTTCAATTGAATCAACGTATAACAATGATAATTGCACAGAAATTCTAACCCTACACTCTCCTTAACACACTTCTCATGTTTTGGGGGCAAATAAATATTTGGCTGAGAGTGAAAAATATTCAGTCAAACCACATGACAAACTCACAACAATTCATCGAAAAATGCACACGGCAGTCTATGGATATTGCCAAACAGATATTTAATTCACCAATTCTTGATCTAGTCGCCTGGAGTAAACGAAAAATAATAATGACGTCAGAATTTGTTGGCATTCCGATGAAGCGCAGAGTTCAATATTTATTGACAATTCTTCAAATCGATTTTAGTGATCAATTACTCGAGGCTAGGTTTTTGATCCCACACAAAAAATATTGAAAATAGAAATTTAAAAATAGAGAGAACACATTTAAAAGTTCAAAACTGAATTAATGATTTTCTTTTTAGTAACAGACATTTTTGTTACAGTTCGACACCCAAATAATTACAATATTTTACCGGCTTCAGCACAACACTCCTCCGTACCCCATGAACAAAACTAATTGAACATAATTGTTTAAAGGAAAGAACAAAAAAAATCAATATTTGTTTAGTTTCAATTCGATAGTTTAACCAGTAAGTATAGTTTGGCACAAGGACGCAATTATTGGGAACCTAAGGAGAATCAAACTCACTATTCTGTGATAAAAAAAAATGGCCACAAAAAATTTGTCTTTTTTGATGAAAACGTTTTTTAAAAGGATATGAAAAAGAAGCAAATGTATAAATCTTTATTTGTACCCTAATACTAATCCGTAGAAGGCAAGGTGGATTAATGGATAGCGGCTCGGATTAAGGAATCGCTGAGCCGAGTTCGAAATCCAGTCAGATCCATTACATTCACTTACGTGGTAATACTCTTGGGAAAGGTATGAATCCTTTTCTCCCCACACCCCAGCTATGGGTAAATAGCAGGACAAACCGGGTTCTATAGCCTTGGATGGCAACTGGTTTACTGTAGAAAGAAATGGCAACCTGCTGCGGAAAAATATCTGCCTCGTCAGTCATGTATCGAAAGATACATGATCGCGTAAGCGTGTATCACGCATGGCACATAACTTAATCCTTTATGATGAATGTTGTCCCAACGAGTTCTACAGTTAAAAATTAACTCTCAACTAAAGATCTTTCAAGCGAAAATACTAATATTTCCAATGATATCTTTATAAAACTCAAGATACCAATGAACAGGGAGAACTAAATCCTTCATAGATGATCAAATTTCTCAGCATCAATGGACCAACAGCCAAGATACACCTTTTAGATTTTAGCTAATCTTTCGAAAACAAAAAATGGTGTGTACAGGAAATGAAGTTTACCTTTTGATGAAATAATAAAATATTTTTCTTGATTCGAATAAATTAACTTCTGGTTTTGAAGAAATAAAAAAATATAGTTTCAAAATCATTTTCATTTGTTCCTCTGCGTTTTCACAACAATGTTTTTTTTTGTTGATTTTTTCTAATCTTCAAAGAGAAGAATTGTTTCTTTAGAGATATGATGGCAACCGACTCATACACGAATCCCCACCCTTATGGCGGACTAAACAAACCAAATAAAAACCTGTTTCTCCCCTGGTAACATTTACCATTGTTCAAACAGACGTGAGGGAAAAAAACTACTGATTTTCAACACCGACGCTTGAATCTTTCTTTAGATTTACGGGATACGGTTTTCCTTGTGTTGCTTTTTCCAACTTTGTCTTGTGTGGTACTGAGCTTACTAAATATCATCATTTCACACAATTCCATCTTGAACAACAGAATGTATCAATTTCCCATCAAGACAAATGCTTCATAATTAATAACAATTATCTTAATAAAATTCAATTGGGCACATTAACTAGACGCCCTTCTTTTGCTTTTACTCTGCAAGAAGATCTTCAGTGTCTCTAAGGTTACCATATCTGAAAGTGAATCACTTCAAATCCGTTTCGTGAAGACCACGTGCGTGGAAGTCTTAGCAACTGCCAACATCGAGGCCATTAAAGTCGATGGTCTAGAGCGAGGAAAGCCGATTTCTTGCCGTTCTTATCTTCAACAGAAGGCTGATCCAGGCGTCAAGTGTATTTCAATAAAAAGGAAAATCTTCAGCAAGCGCTTAACAAATATCAAACATTTGTTTTTTTCCCTATTTTTTCGATATTAAGAATTCCTATGACATCGCATATGATTTTATAAACTAATCAAAAAAAAGTAATGTATTTGTTTCAAAAGGCAGCCACGAAGAAAACTAACCCCACCTTAGACAAATTTCGCCTTTTGTAAGGCGTAATATTAAGAAAAAACGAAACTTACTAAATTCTTCGAAACAAGATGACATTTAAATACAGAAGGTAAAAATGTGCATCTTGTTTTACTGGCGACGGGAAAATCAAATTATTACAAGGAAATTCTTATTTTGAGAGAAGTCGAAATTATACAGGGGTTGGACAAAATAATTGGAACGGGTGCAAAATCCACTCATGTTTCAAAGACTTGTTATATTAAGAACTTTAACTAAAACTTCGTAATTGCAGGTTATATCTATTGTAAATACGTTTATTTATCTAATTTACTGTCATTGACTTATTTATTTTTAGAATTTAGTAAAATTTAAGCTAAATGCGTGACCTCTCCGAGTTCGAAAAAGGGCAAATTGTTGGAGCTCGCGTGGCAGAAGCCTCGATCACTAAGGTTGCTGGACTGTTTGGTTTTTCAAGAGTTACCATATCAAGAACTATGACGCAATTCCAGAAATAGGGCAAAACCTCTAGCAACCGTAGCAATTCGGGCCGGACTTGCAAACTTACTGACAGGGACCGACATGCATTGAAACGCAATGTGGCAGAAATCATCGGACTACTGCGGCCAAAGTGACTGCTGAGTTGAATAATCATCTAAATAGTCCAGTTTCTAGTTAAACTGTTCATCGTGAGCTCCATAAGGCTGGATATCATGGAAGAGCCGCTGTAAGGAAACCTCTTCTCTCCACTCGCAACATTCAGAAGTTGAAGTGGTCCAGAGATCGCAATGCCTGGTCTGCAGACAATGGAAGCAAGTCATATTCTCAGACGAGTCCAGTTTTTCTCTTTTCTCAACTTCAGGGCGAAGTGTGGCGGCAGCCCAAAGAAACTTACAGCCCTGACTGCCTTCTTCCAACAGTGAACCATGGAGGTGGATCAGTGATAGTTTTGGCCGCCATATCATGGAAATGCCCTGCATAAAAGAATCAACAGCAAAGATTACCTGAACATTTTGGGTGATCATGTTCATCCAATGGACCAGACTTTATTCTCTGATGGTGACTGCATCTTCCAAGACGATAATGCTCCAATACATACCGCTCGAGTGGTTAAGAATTGGTATGAAGATCATAAAAGTGAGCTAGAACACATGGAGTGGCCTCCCCAATCTCAAGATATCAATATTATTGAACATTTGTGGTGCATTTTGGAGTGACAAGTTAGGAGCCGCTATCCTCCACCGTCGTGTCGTAAAGAGCTGGAGAATGTGTTAATGGAACAATGGCTGAAAATTCCTCTGGATGAAGTCAGGAAGCCGTATCATTCAATTCCTAGACGTATTAAAGCTATCTGTGAGGCTAAAGGAGGACCAACTGCATATTAAATAAATTTTCTTTGAATTTAACGTTTCAATTATTTTGTCCAACCCTTGTATATTTATTATTGAATTTATCTTGTTTTAAATCATTTTTGCCTGATATATTTTTTGAAGTTCTGATATGTATTCATTATTCAATAGTTTTTTTTTAATTTCTCTATCTTTGTTGTCAAAAACAACTTACGGTTGATATAGTCTCCAGCCTTTCTTTTATGAATATTGCATTCGTGATTCTTTTCAAGTAAGAGTTGCTTCTTTTTTTTTAGGAAGGCGCGGCAGTGAAACAATAAAAATGAAACCAAAATGAGCTTCTGGACTCTACACAGTTGTAAGCAATCCACTTATTGCCCGTGATCGTTACTTTTTTAAAACAAATGGTATTTTTTGTTGGGTTTGAACAGAAAATCGCAAATGGAAATAAGGTACATTTTTTTCCGTTAAATCGTAGTAATCCATTTATCTAATTTTAAAATGCCTCAAAAAAATTCCCATTTGAGATATGCGGATTACGTCTGCGATGTCGCGTGTCTTGGGTTATTTTTAATCGGCTTTTAGATTTGGTCTTCACCGAAGATTGTCGGAGCGTTCCAGGTGAAAATGTCCACTTCTAAATCTCTCGAACTCTTTACGAACAGAACAATCAGCTATGGCACCATCTCCATAAACGGCACATATCATTTTTGCTGTTTGTACAGTTTCTTTTACACTTCCAGAAATAAAAGAGCATTAATGACAAAAATGTATCTCATTCTTATCTATTTTCATTTTGAATGAACAAGCATTTAAAATTCATAATACATCCATAGAAAGATACGTTCAGGCGTCACTTTTCAGAATGTCAAGTTTCAGCCTGATATCTCAAGCTTCAGCCTGATATGTCAAGTTTCACGGCTGAAACAAATCACGCTCTTTATTGGATTGATTTGCTTTGTCTTACGGCATTTCAGCCACAATCGGTTATTTAGTGCAGACAAAATTTTTATTGTTGGTAAGATTTTTTTTTTCAAACATGTATTGCTAGTTATATTTTTCCTTCAAAAAATTTATTTCTGGTAAGATTTTTTTCTAAAAACCTATAGCTGGAAATATTTTGTTTTTCAAAAAAAGTCTTACTGGTAATAAATTTTCTTAAAAAAGATTATTGCTGGTAATAATTTTTTTTTTTTTTTACAAAGTTTTTCTGGTATTAAAACCTATTTTTACAATTTCATAGTGTTTCGACCCCAGTTTGGGGGTTAAATATTTACACATAGCTGAGACCCTAACAGGTTCTACAACCCCGGGTCAGGGTGGACCTGGGAACACCAGCAATTAAGAGGTGGTTCTACGCTCCTCAAAACCTCCTGATCAGAGGTCTTGCTGATGGACGTAGTTTATCGTTTTACCCAGGACGCGGATGTAGTTTATCGTCATACCCAGGACGAACCTTATTGGAAAACGCTGCTTTTATTCCACATATATAGTAGGTGACATCCGTCAGTCTCAAGAGATTATGGAATGTCCTTGCACGGTTAACTAATCCCTGTTGTAGATGCCTGTTCAGACACATTTACATTAAAATAAACACAACCAACCTTTCATTTATACTGCAGCTATGTTTCTGCGAGAGAGCGAATAATCTAGCGAGATCATTTTTTTTTAATGTCAAGATTCTCAAGCCCTCGTGACGTACGTAACAGCACAACCATCAATAGATTTTCACCCCCATTCGCTTGGGGTCAATTTTCAAAGCTGCCGCCCACTGGGACCGCCTGCTCAGGCCGATAACATCAGGAAAATTATCACCCCGACAAAATCGACCATGAGATTTGAACCCGGATTTCATGGTCAGAAAACCGTGCTAACCTCTCGATCAAGCTCCCACGTGTATTATTATGTAATATTCATATATAAACATCATCACCGAATGTCTGTAAAGAGTGTAAAATTGCTATTCCTATTAAAGATATCCAGTTGCACGAATCAACATGACTCTGTCGACATATAATTCTATTGTTTATAATATTCGTCAGGTCAGACCTTATTGCCTTTTATGTCGTCGCAAATAAGCTTGGCTTATCGTGTTAGCTCTTCCTTGTGTCGACACCCACAAAAGAACTTCACTAACAATTTCATCTTTAGCTCTTCATTTACATTTCTGCTTATCTGACTCTACGCTCTTTCATGGACGAAGGTACAATTGCTTATTGGTCAGACGATCTCTCCAAGTGACATTCATTCTCAACGGGCGAATGTCGGCTCAATCCAATCTTCTTTGCAGTTTTGAGCAGCCAAAGAATGGATATAACAGCTGCTTGACAGGGGCTCCTTTTCAAGTTCTCTGGAAGTCCAGGCCTCCACAATGACACCCCAGGCTTTATCAATATTTGTGTTGACATTACTTTCGCAGCTAGATATTTTAATACCTAGAGAGGTAAATTCTTCTACACAGTTGTGAGGTGTTGTCAGATACTATTTTAATTGTTCCATTCCGATTTAAGCTTATGTATTCTGTTTTGTCTGAGTTAACATGGCGACCGATACCTTCGGCTTTATGGAGATTGAATATAGAAACCAATAAAAATTCATTTTGCTTTCGGATTCGGATTTTGTTTTAATCGATAGATTTATTTTGAATTTAATGAAAATCTTTAAAACAAAATTTAAAAAAAGAGAGAAAAGTTTTGGCCAATTTGGTTGAACGAACATCTGTTCATTCCACTTCTTGGTCAAATTTACTTTTCAGTCAAAGGGAAACAAAGAAACAACCAACAAACGTTTCAGCCGCGCACGACAATTCAGTAAAAACTATTTTGTTCTTATTTTTTTTTGTTGCTTCGTCTAACTTCTTCCAAGTAACGAAAGAAAATTTTAATATTTATATTTTGTACAATATATAATTCTTTTTTTTTTAAATATGATTCATTCGCTACATAAGAGTTCTCATGTTTCAAAAACAAGAGCCAAAAACTTCAATATAATTGTTAAAATTAAATTGAATTAAAGTATCAAGCTCTGTTTCATCTTCAAGCGAAATTTTTGGAATAACTAATTTTGAAATTTACGCATCTTTATAATAAGCATGTTCATTCGTAAAATTAATTACTATAGAAACGACTGGAGCAATTATTTCAATAAGGGGCGTAAGGGTTAACAATTTGTATCAACATATTAGTTACTATATATAAAATCGTGTTGAGCAATACATTATATATATATATATATATATATATATATATATATATATATATATATATAATGTATTGGAGCAACATGATTTTTGGTGCCAAGAAACAAAACGTTTTTTACCTAATTTGATGGTGCCGATTCCGAAAATGACCTAAGCTTTTTATGGTTAGTGACCATTTTTGCTGTACTGAAATTGCTCATTTTTGGAAAACAATTATCTGCTTTTCGTATGAATGATTCGCGTATATATATATATATATATATACTGCTAATTACTTTCCATTTATTGAATTTATAATTATTATAATTATTTGCAAATGCTAAGTTTAGTCGTCATGATTAAAGTATCGTCACTGGTATGCCACGACAACTGACACAAATCATATAACAGTTAATGAATGCAGGAATTATCTCTTTGGGACAATTTTTTGTTTGTTTGGGTAATTTAAGTTTTAAAATTTGATACTATTACTCCAATGGAGAATTACCTTACTGCCAAAAGTATTGTGCATATAAGACCTCCGCTACAACGTAGAGACTTTTTTGCTTAATTTTAAACAAGCAAAATGATATCGTTATAATATAAATTACTTTTCATAATCTATGACATGTAATGTGAAATGGTATATGCATTTGTCGTTGATATTTTGATGCAGGATGTTTGAGTGGCAGGATAATCGGGTGTTTTTTTTTCTATGAAGAACTTCGACAAGATAAAAAAAAATGCTCCAAAGTTCAAAAAATTTTTTAAAAAGTGCACATCTGCAATGAACACGAAGGTACATCAATAATTTTACTGTCTCCTTCCAATATCATTTCTTTTCAATGCACTTAATTTAGTGAATATTAATCACATCAAATCGAGCAATGAAAGATTCAGATCAACATTTAGCTCATGTCAGACTGGTGTTCCGATACACAAGGTTGAACGATTCGCTTACCAAAACCATGACCTTCATTCAAAGTGATTCTGGAGTAAAACTAAGTGTTGTTATAAAACACAATTATTTATTTATTCATTAAATACAAATTCATAATCTTTTTTAAAAGAAATTTCCCCCCTCAAGAATTCAATGAAAACTTATTTTCGATGTACACGTAAATGTTTGTTTCAATAAAGAACAGTTTTTAAAAGATGTGAATTAATCAGTTAACATTGCAGAAATTTCACTGATGATTAACAAAGACTGAAGATAATAATCATGGAAGATTTAAGTGAAAAATGTTTGATCGCGTTTAAAAGAAACACAAAAGAAACATTTATGAAACAATTAACGGGAAACGATGAAACATTGAAGTGAGACAATTAGAAAAAAAGACTTCTACAACTGGTACGAAATATCACTGGATCTTGTAAATAGCCATACACGTGCGTACGTGGGTGGATGTGACGCTAAAGCTAAGCCAAGGTGACAAGAAAAAGCAAATATGAAAAGACGACGAAAAAGGAGGATCGGATGTTGGAAAAGAAAAAAAATCTGGTTTAAAATTTAGCAAATTTATATTTCCTAGGTTATTTATGCTGGCAATGTCAGAAAAAAGACCGAATATAGAAGAAATTATTATTCAAAAGACTATAAAGATAGGGACATAAAATGACGCCCCCATAAGTGACATTAAATTGTCTCTTAAAGAAAACGGGAAAATTTTATAAGGAAAATAACCTGATTCTTGGAAAGCAAATTCTAATTCCATTCTTCTAGAAGCTAATTAATTATCAAAGACATCAAAACTGATTTTCATGCTGAAGAATTGGAACGAATATAAATGAATTATTGACGATTTAAAAAAAAAAAAGGAGAAAAATGTTATTCTAATTAGTTATGCAACATTTATTGTATATAAATATCCGAGGCTAATTAGTTTTGGTTTCGTAATTAATAAATGGAATGAAAGAGAAATTAAATCATGTATCAGTAAACATGGAAGTCTGGTTAAAATGTGACGAGCACAATTCTGGGTTAGGGTTGATTTCAGCTTTAAAACAGGGTGGGGGTCTGTGACTTTCATCATGGCTGAAATAATTACAATTCATATTTTGTATTGTACCTTCTAATTAGTAGAGGCCTTAAAATTGTCTACAAATGTTAGGAAATTTGTAACTGGCTTGTTATGGATGATAATTCCATAGGATCGAGTATGAATGAGGAAAGATGAAAAGAAAGGAAAAATAAACATTGTCTTTCAGAGGGAGAGAGAGGCGAGGAGGAAGCGGGAGGGAGGGAAAGAAGTTGTGATTCTAATATTAACTATTTTCATTATTACACATTTATTTCGTTTTTCTTAATCTTGCCTGATTTCTACATAGTTTATTGATTTTCATCTTAAGTAGCGCTAAGGGACGCGAGTTCGAGTCTGAGCGAAAAACTCATTTCTGATTCACTGTCTATTCGCTACCCGTAGATCGTCGGTCTGAATAAATGTTCACAGAAGTGGCATGGTTATTAATTAAAGGGAAGCAAAGGGATTTTCCAAAATTATCAGTCACGAATGAAGTAATAAATGCAGAAAGAAAGATGCTCAACGACAATCATCAAGGTGATGTCAAAGCAGTTTTATATGATGTGAGAGTGACTTCACAATGTGTACCAAATCAAATACTAACCCCAAATTCATAATATTGCTTAACAATGCTTCATAAAAAATAAAAACAAAAAAATATTAATCTCGGAATTTGGAAGAAGAAGGAACCACTTTAGAGATTCAAAAAATGAAAAAGCAACAAAACGAATCACTTAAGAAGGTTGGGACCAAAAGCAACAAAACGAATCACTTTACAAGGTTGGGACCAAAAGCAACAAAACGAATCACTTTACAAGGTTGGGACCAAAAGCAACAAAACGAATCACTTTACAAGGTTGGGACCAAAAGCAACAAAACGAATCACTTTACAAGGTTGGGACCAAAAGCAACAAAACGAATCACTTTACAAGGTTGGGACCAAAAGCAACAAAACGAATCACTTTACAAGGTTGGGACCAAAAGCAACAAAACGAATCACTTAAGGCCCTCGTGGCCCTCCACATCTTCATGTTATTTTAAAGTCTTGATAAGTTTTGTCTCTTTGTTATTTCTCCTAGACCCTGTTCTATCATCCATTTGCTCAAACCCATCAAATGTTACGCGCTGCTTTCCTCTGTCCCTCAATCTGTCCTGTGAGTATTAGATTTTCCAAGCCATCCTTCCTTATTACGTGCCTCAGAAATTTTAACTGTCTCTTCCCGGTTAAGTATGAGATTCCGGTTTCCATTTTCTTTAAAACCTCGTCGTTGCTCACATGTTTGATCCATGGTATCCTAAAGTATCTTTCTGTGGAAGTAAGCTTCTGTTGTTTCGAGTCTCTTCATCTGAGGACATTGTCCATCATTCGCTGACATACAGGAGGACAGATATCACGTAACAGTTTTGTAAATTGGTTGGTAACAAGAAAAAACGGTACCTTCTCTCTTCTGAGGATTGACGCAGGGAATTTTTTTCAAATCCTGATATTCCTCATATATTGCCTCATCTGATAAATACTCGTAGATGCTGGCTTAAGTAACATTGGATGTTCCGTCGCAACATTCCGCCAAGAAGGATTTTTGAATAATATCTTTACTGAGCACGAAACATCTGCTAAGGAATCCACGAACGAAGGTGTTGCTGTAACGAGCTCTGAAAAACTGGCGCCAACGTAGGCTACGTAACTGGGCTGGGGAACCCCCACCCAGGGTAGATGAGGGTCACTTACAACAGCTGCACATCATTTAGGAACATCTCAATGCTTTCTGAAATTTTCCATTTGTGGCAAGTGATGTCAGCACCTGAAAGATTTTCGAATCTTGGAGGGTTTAGGATTTTGGAATTTCGGTTAAAGGAACTGTATTACAGGTTGAATATCGAATATAAAGCTTATCAAATTATTAATATATTTAAAGGGAATCAGCGGATAATACGTTGGATCTTTCATTCTTCTGGTTAAGAAAATGGTAACTATCTTATCAAGCCAAATTTCACTGACTCTTTTCTGATGACGATAAAAAAAACCTGGAGTCAATAAAACTATAAGAAATTCAACCTAATGATACTATATGCAAGAATGCCAGACCATTTTCGATGTTGAGTTCCGTTCGAACGCGCCATGGTTCCTGTCACGATTTTAATTATAACCGACATTAGCCGACCAGCAGATTAAGAGAGTGAGAGAACAAAAAAAAAATCAGTATTAGTAGTGGAGAATTATTTGGCGACTCGATGCACAAGGCATCTGAAGAGACGTTGAGAGGCAGACAGACACACAAAGAGTATTTGTTATTCAAGTTCACAGTTCACTCGCGCGTACATTCACGGCACACTCGTAAAAGGAGTCACCCTTACGGAGTTGATTGAGAAGATATTCAACAGACAACAAAACACCGATACAACATTTTGTTAATCTGGTTCAATGCAACAAGAAACTGAAACTGAAAATCCACAAGCAAAACAATATGAGACGCACATCATCACATAACAAAAAGCAAATTTTGACGAAGAAGACGTCTTTTGATCCAGGTTCGACGGGGAACATTAAGACAGGAAATTTAAAAAAAAACTCTTAGTTTAACACACAACTAACAAATAAAAGGATTTCTTTTTTTTTAATGATTTATTTAAAAACCTGTCACCGTAAGAGATGGAGATCTGGATTTCCGAAATAAAAAAGCGCTAAAGTGTCGGTCTCTACAAATGACTTCATTTTAAATTATTTGAAGTAACCAAAAGGAAAACCTCCATTGCAATACGACTTCATTTTCTAACGGAATTAAATATCCCGGGTTTGGTGACAATGTTGCAAAATAATAAAATATCTTTGAAGATCTTCGAAAAAACTATCAAAATACAAGGATCCTGAAGTGGAAATCTAAAAACAAGAAATGTTGTACATGAAGACATCAGTAACTCCAGTTGTGGTTGGAGCACTCGGTTTGATTGAAAAAAAGTTCTAATAGACACATTGAAGGGATGCCTGGTGGCCTATACCTTAAACACAAAAGTTTTCACAAGTACAACTCACACCTTACGAAGGACTTTATCTATGTAAAATGTATGTGATCGTTGGTTGTTTCATGTTTATTCATTTTTGCAGTTTAAAATTCTATAATTCAATTTCTGGCCTTAGGTTTCTATTTGGGACCCGGAATGAAATGATGATGATGATAAATTTGATCAAATATCCTTTAATATTCTGTGCATACTATTTTAAAAAATAGGCTCGAACAGCTTTACGAAACGACATTAAAAGAAAGGGGAGGAGAGAGAGAGAAGAAAAGAAAAGGGAGGAGGAGACGACGAGAAGGTGGTGAGAAACCAGAGAGAGAGAGAAGGCGGAGGAAAACTAAAAGAAGGAGAGGGAGATAAAGACGGAAACAAAAGCAAACCGAGAGAGGAAAGGAAACAAAAAAGAAAGAGAAAGCAAACAATTTATAGAGGGGAAAAGGAGGTAAACAGAGATGGAAAGAGAGAAGAGAAAATATTTGCGGTCTATTTTTAAATGTCTACGGGTTCAATAGAATGTAAAATTCATTTTCTCTCAGATTAATTTAATATTAAATCATTTTAGTCCAACAGCTTTTCGTCATCTTTAAGCATTTTTGCAATTTCCTTTTATTTTTTATTTTATTTTATTTTTTTGGCAAAGAACCATGTGTCTCAACTTAGATCCGAAAATGTCAATTCCGTTCCAATTTCTGGTTGTCAGTTTTCTTTTGAAAAAAAGAAGAAAAAAAAGAAGCAAGAAACAAAACAGCGAACCCGTTCTATGCCGGGTATGTCTACTTGTACTAAAATAATAAATCTATTTGGCCATTTTATGTGTACCAAGAAATCGAAAATGAAGAAAGGAGATAAGAGTTGAACTTTTGAAAGTTTCTAATCTCTCTTTCTATAAATATCAAAGTTAAATTATAAAAAAGATTAGCAGTTCTGATCCAAATTGTATCCCAGAAGACAAAAGTATTGGTTGACTTTCAAATGATCAGAGATAGAAGAATGCGAAAATCGAAACTATTTTAGTTCCAGTTGACACTTGTCTGAGTCTAGATTACGAAGAGGAGGAGGGGGCAAAACACATGCAAAGATTTATTCCATATTTCCTGATGAACTTCAAAGTTCATCTGATTGATGGAAAACTGATTTGCAATGACATCGAGAAAAGAAGGACTACGACGAATAAAGCAAAGAAGGTGAAATAATAGAAAAATGGAGGGGTAGAGATCGAGAGGGGGGGAAGTAAAAGTGAAGGACAAATGATAGCAGTGAGAGAAAGAGAGATAATGACACAAAGAAACGAAGAGAGGGTTACACAGGAAATAATAGGGAGAGAGAAAGTGACAAAAAAAAACAGGAAGAGCGACAAAGAAAAAGAGAGAGTGACAGACGCGCATGCGCAACGGGACCGGAAAGACAAACAGATGCCGAAAGGAACAGAGAAAGAGAACATACGGACAGACAGAAAACGCAGCGAGGAAGAGTGAGAGAAAGTCACGCACAGAAAGAAACTGAGAAAGAGAGAGAGATTGAGTGTGTGTGTGTGTCACACACGCAAAAAGGAACAGAGAGAGAGTCATACTAAGGCAGAAAACAACAGAGAGAGAGAGAGAGGCAGTCACACGCAGAAAGAAAGAGATAGAGACAGTTAGACGCAGAAAGAGGAAGACAGACAGTCACGCTATAAAAGGAACACAGAAAGAGAGTCAGGCTATGAAGGGAACAGAGGGAGTGAGAGTCACGCTATGAAAGGAGCAGAGAGAGAGAAAGTTACACGCAGAAAGGAAACGAAAGAAAGACAGTCACTTGATGACAGGAAAGTTGAGTCACTTGATGAAACGAGCGGAGGGATCCACGCTATGAAAGGAAAGGAGGGATTCGCGCTATGAAAAGAGCAGAGGGATTCACGCTATGAATGGAAGGGAGGGATTCCTCGCTATGAAAAGAGCGGTGGGATTCACGCTATGAAAAGAGCGGAGGGATTCACGCTATGAAAAGAGCGGAGGGATGCTTGCTATGAAAGGAAGGGTGGGATTCCTCGCTATGAAAGGAAGGGAGAGATTCGCGCTATGAAAGGAACGGAGGGATTCACGCTGTGAAAAGATCGGAGGGATTCCTCGCTATGAAAGGAACGGAGGGATTCACGCTAAGAAAAGAGTAGAAGGATTCACGCTATGAAAAGAGCAGAGGAATTCCTCGCTGTGAAAGGAAGGGAGGGGTTCCTCGCTATGAAAGGAACGGAGGGAGTCACGCTATGAAAGGAACAGAGGAATTCACACTATGAAAAGAGCCGAGGCATTCACGCTCTGAAAGGAACGGAGGGAGGCACGCTATGAAAGGAACAGAGGAATTCACACTATGAAAAGAGCCGAGGCATTCACGCTCTGAAAGGAACGGAGGGAGGCACGCTATGAAAAGAGCGGAGGAATTCACACTATGAAAAGAGCCGAGGCATTCACGCTCTGAAAGGAACGGAGGGAGTCACGCCATGAAAAGAGCGGAGGAATTCACACTATGAAAAGAGCCGAGGCATTCACGCTCTGAAAGGAACGGAGGGAGTCACGCCATGAAAAGAGCGGAGGAATTCACACTATGAAAAGAGCCGAGGCATTCCCGCTCTGAAAGGAACGGAGGGAGTCACGCCATGAAAAGAGCGGAGGAATTCACACTATGAAAAGAGCCGAGGCATTCACGCTCTGAAAGGAACGGAGGGAGTCACGCTATGAAAGGAACGGAGGAATTCACACTATGAAAAGAGCCGAGGGATTCACGCTCTGAAAGGAACGGAGGGATTCACGCCATGAAAAGAGCGGAGGAATTCACACTATGAAAAGAGCCGAGGCATTCACGCTCTGAAAGGAACGGAGGGAGTCACGCTATGAAAGGAACAGAGGAATTCACACTATGAAAAGAGCCGAGGCATTCACGCTCTGAAAGGAACGGAGGGAGGCACGCTATGAAAAGAGCGGAGGAATTCACACTATGAAAAGAGCCGAGGCATTCACGCTCTGAAAGGAACGGAGGGAGTCACGCCATGAAAAGAGCGGAGGAATTCACACTATGAAAAGAGCCGAGGCATTCACGCTCTGAAAGGAACGGAGGGAGTCACGCCATGAAAAGAGCGGAGGAATTCACACTATGAAAAGAGCCGAGGCATTCCCGCTCTGAAAGGAACGGAGGGAGTCACGCCATGAAAAGAGCGGAGGAATTCACACTATGAAAAGAGCCGAGGCATTCACGCTCTGAAAGGAACGGAGGGAGTCACGCTATGAAAGGAACGGAGGAATTCACACTATGAAAAGAGCCGAGGCATTCACGCTCTGAAAGGAACGGAGGGATTCACGCCATGAAAAGAGCGGAGGAATTCACACTATGAAAAGAGCCGAGGCATTCACGCTCTGAAAGGAACGGAGGGAGGCACGCTATGAAAAGAGCGGAGGAATTCACACTATGAAAAGAGCCGAGGCATTCACGCTCTGAAAGGAACGGAGGGAGTCACGCCATGAAAAGAGCGGAGGAATTCACACTATGAAAAGAGCCGAGGCATTCACGCTCTGAAAGGAACGGAGGGAGTCACGCCATGAAAAGAGCGGAGGAATTAACACTATGAAAAGAGCCGAGGCATTCCCGCTCTGAAAGGAACGGAGGGAGTCACGCCATGAAAAGAGCGGAGGAATTCACACTATGAAAAGAGCCGAGGCATTCACGCTCTGAAAGGAACGGAGGGAGTCACGCTATGAAAGGAACGGAGGAATTCACACTATGAAAAGAGCCGAGGCATTCACGCTCTGAAAGGAACGGAGGGATTCACGCCATGAAAAGAGCGGAGGAATTCACACTATGAAAAGAGCCGAGGCATTCACGCTCTGAAAGGAACGGAGGGAGTCACGCTATGAAAGGAACGGAGGAATTCACACTATGAAAAGAGCCGAGGCATTCACGCTCTGAAAGGAACGGAGGGATTCACGCCATGAAAAGAGCGGAGGAATTCACACTATGAAAAGAGCCGAGGCATTCACGCTCTGAAACGAACGGAGGGATTCACGCCATGAAAAGAGCGGAGGAATTCACACTATGAAAAGAGCCGAGGCATTCACGCTCTGAAAGGAACGGAGGGAGTCACGCTATGAAAGGAACAGAGGAATTCACACTATGAAAAGAGCCGAGGCATTCACGCTCTGAAAGGAACGGAGGGAGGCACGCTATGAAAAGACCGGAGGAATTCACACTATGAAAAGAGCCGAGGCATTCACGCTCTGAAAGGAACGGAGGGAGTCACGCCATGAAAAGAGCGGAGGAATTCACACTATGAAAAGAGCCGAGGCATTCCCGCTCTGAAAGGAACGGAGGGAGTCACGCCATGAAAAGAGCGGAGGAATTCACACTATGAAAAGAGCCGAGGCATTCACGCTCTGAAAGGAACGGAGGGAGTCACGCTATGAAAGGAACGGAGGAATTCACACTATGAAAAGAGCCGAGGCATTCACGCTCTGAAAGGAACGGAGGGATTCACGCCATGAAAAGAGCGGACGAATTCACACTATGAAAAGAGCCGAGGCATTCACGCTCTGAAAGGAACGGAGGGAGGCACGCTATGAAAAGAGCGGAGGAATTCACACTATGAAAAGAGCCGAGGCATTCACGCTCTGAAAGGAACGGAGGGAGTCACGCCATGAAAAGAGCGGAGGAATTCACACTATGAAAAGAGCCGAGGCATTCACGCTCTGAAAGGAACGGATGGAGTCACGCCATGAAAAGAGCGGAGGAATTAACACTATGAAAAGAGCCGAGGCATTCCCGCTCTGAAGGGAACGGAGGGAGTCACGCCATGAAAAGAGCGGAGGAATTCACACTATGAAAAGAGCCGAGGCATTCACGCTCTGAAAGGAACGGAGGGATTCACGCCATGAAAAGAGCGGAGGAATTCATACTATGAAAAGAGCGGAGGGATTCACGGTATGAAAAGAGCGGAGGGATTCACGCTATGAAAGGAACGGGGGGATTCACGCTATGAAAGGAACGGAGGGATTCACGCTATGAAAGGAACGGAGGGATTCACGCTAGTAGAGGAAGGGGGGGAATCACGCAATGTGAGGGATGGCGAGTCACGCTATGAAATGAAAGGAGGGATTCACGCTATGAAAGAAAGGGGAGGATTCCTCGCTCTGAAAGGAACGGATGGATTCACGTTATGAAAAGAGCGGAGGGATTCACGCTATGAAAAAAGGGCAGGGATTCACGCTATGAAAGGAACGGGGGGATTCGCGCTATGAAAGGAGCGGAGGGATTCACACTATGAAAAGAGCCGAGGCATTCACGCTCTGAAAGGAACGGAGGGAGTCACGCTATGAAAGGAACGGAGGAATTCACACTATGAAAAGAGCCGAGGCATTCACGCTCTGAAAGGAACGGAGGGAGTCACGCTATGAAAGGAACGGAGGAATTCACACTATGAAAAGAGCCGAGGCATTCACGCTCTGAAAGGAACGGAGGGAGTCACGCTATGAAAGGAACGGAGAAATTCACACTATGAAAAGAGCCGAGGCATTCACGCTCTGAAAGGAACGGAGGGAGTCACGCTATGAAAGGAACGGAGGAATTCACACTATGAAAAGAGCCGAGGCATTCACGCTCTGAAAGGAACGGAGGGAGTCACGCTATGAAAGGAACGGAGGAATTCACACTATGAAAAGAGCCGAGGCATTCACGCTCTGAAAGGAACGGAGGGAGTCACGCTATGAAAGGAACGGAGGAATTCACACTATGAAAAGAGCCGAGGCATTCACGCTCTGAAAGGAACGGAGGGAGTCACGCTATGAAAGGAACGGAGGAATTCACACTATGAAAAGAGCCGAGGCATTCACGCTCTGAAAGGAACGGAGGGAGTCACGCCATAAAAAGAGCGGAGGAATTCACACTATGAAAAGAGCGGAGCAATTCACACTATGAAAAGAGCGGAGGGATTCACGCTATGAAAAGAGCGGAGGGATTCACGCTATGAAAGGAACGGGGGGATTCACGCTATGAAAGGAACGGGGGGATTCACGCTATGAAAGGAACGGAGGGATTCCTCGCTCTGAAAGGAATGGATGGATTCACGTTATGAAAAGAGCGGAGGGATTCACGCTATGAAAAAAGGGCAGGGATTCACGCTATGAAAGGAAAGGGGGGATTCGCGCTATGAAAGGAGCGGAGGGATTCACGCTATGAAATGAGCGGAGGGATTCACGCTATGAAAGGAACGGAGGGATTCACGCTATGAAAGGAAGGGAGGGATTCCCGCTATGAAAGGAACGGAGGGATTCACGCTATGAAAGGAACGGAGGGATTCACGCTATGAAAAGAACCGAGGGATTCCCGCTATGAAAGCAAGGGAGGGATTCCTCGCTATGAAAGGAAGGGAGGGATTCCTCGCTATGAAAGGAACGGAGGGATTCACGCTATGAAAGGAACGGAGGGATTCACGCTATGAAAGGAACGGAGGGATTCACGCTATGAAAAGAGCGGAGGGATTCACGCTATGAAAGGAACGGGGGGATTCACGCTATGAAAGGAACGGAGGGATTCACGCTATGAAAGGAACGGAGCGATTCGTCGCTATGAAAGGAAGGGAGGGATTCCCGCTATGAAAAGAACCGAGGGATTCCCGCTATGAAAGCAAGGGAGGGATTCCTCGCTATGAAAGGAAGGGAGGGATTCCTCGCTATGAAAGGAACGGGGGGATTCACGCTATGAAAGGAACGGAGGGATTCACGCTATGAAAGGAACGGAGGGATTCACGCTATGAAAAGAGCGGAGGGATTCACGCTATGAAAGGAACGGGGGGATTCACGCTATGAAAGGAACGGAGGAATTCACACTATGAAAAGAGCCGAGGCATTCACGCTCTGAAAGGAACGGAGGGAGTCACGCTATGAAAGGAACGGAGGAATTCACACTATGAAAAGAGCCGAGGCATTCACGCTCTGAAAGGAACGGAGGGAGTCACGCTATGAAAGGAACGGAGGAATTCACACTATGAAAAGAGCCGAGGCATTCACGCTCTGAAAGGAACGGAGGGAGTCACGCTATGAAAGGAACGGAGGAATTCACACTATGAAAAGAGCCGAGGCATTCACGCTCTGAAAGGAACGGAGGGAGTCACGCTATGAAAGGAACGGAGGAATTCACACTATGAAAAGAGCCGAGGCATTCCCGCTCTGAAAGGAACGGAGGGAGTCACGCCATGAAAAGAGCGGAGGAATTCACACTATGAAAAGAGCCGAGGCATTCACGCTCTGAAAGGAACGGAGGGAGTCACGCTATGAAAGGAACGGAGGAATTCACACTATGAAAAGAGCCGAGGCATTCACGCTCTGAAAGGAACGGAGGGAGTCACGCTATGAAAGGAACGGAGGAATTCACACTATGAAAAGAGCCGAGGCATTCACGCTCTGAAAGGAACGGAGGGAGTCACGCTATGAAAGGAACGGAGGAATTCACACTATGAAAAGAGCCGAGGCATTCACGCTCTGAAAGGAACGGAGGGAGTCACGCTATGAAAGGAACGGAGGAATTCACACTATGAAAAGAGCCGAGGCATTCACGCTCTGAAAGGAACGGAGGGAGTCACGCCATAAAAAGAGCGGAGGAATTCACACTATGAAAAGAGCGGAGCAATTCACACTATGAAAAGAGCGGAGCAATTCACACTATGAAAAGAGCGGAGGGATTCACGCTATGAAAGGAACGGGGGGATTCACGCTATGAAAGGAACGGGGGGATTCACGCTATGAAAGGAACGGAGGGATTCCTCGCTCTGAAAGGAACGGATGGATTCACGTTATGAAAAGAGCGGAGGGATTCACGCTATGAAAAAAGGGCAGGGATTCACGCTATGAAAGGAAAGGGGGGATTCGCGCTATGAAAGGAGCGGAGGGATTCACGCTATGAAAAGAGCGGAGGGATTCACGCTATGAAAGGAACGGAGGGATTCACGCTATGAAAGGAAGGGAGGGATTCACGCTATGAAAGGAACGGAGGGATTCACGCTATGAAAGGAACGGAGGGATTCACGCTATGAAAGGAACGGAGGGATTCACGCTATGAAAAGAACCGAGGGATTCCCGCTATGAAAGCAAGGGAGGGATTCCTCGCTATGAAAGGAAGGGAGGGATTCCTCGCTATGAAAGGAACGGAGGGATTCACGCTATGAAAGGAACGGAGGGATTCACGCTATGAAAGGAACGGAGGGATTCACGCTATGAAAAAAGCGGAGGGATTCACGCTATGAAAGGAACGGGGGGATTCACGCTATGAAAGGAACGGAGGGATTCACGCTATGAAAGGAACGGAGCGATTCGTCGCTATGAAAGGAAGGGAGGGATTCCCGCTATGAAAGGAAGGGAGGGATTCCTCTCTATGAAAGGAACGGAGGGATTCACGCTATGAAAGGAAGGGAGGGATTCACGCTATGAAAGGAAGGGAGTGATTCACGCTATGAAAGGAACGGAGGGATTCCCGCTATGAAAGGAACGGAGGGATTCCCGCTATCAAAGGAACGGAGGGATTCACGCTATCAAAGGAACGGAGGGATTCACGCTATCAAAGGAACGGAGGGATTCACGCTATCAAAGGAACGGAGGGATTCCCGCTATCAAAGGAAGGGAGTTATTCCCGCTATGAAAGGAAGGGAGGGATTCCTCGCTATGAAAGGAACGGAGCTATTCACGCTATGAAAGGAAGGGAGGGATTCACGCTATGAAAGGAACGGAGGGATTCCCGCTATGAAAGGAACGGGGGGATTCCCGCTATGAAAGGAAGGGAGGGATTCCTCGCTATGAAAGGAAGGGAGGGATTCACGCTATGAAAGGAACGGAGGGATTCCCGCTATGAAAGGAACGGGGGGATTCCCGCTATGAAAGGAAGGGAGGGATTCACGCTATGAAAGGAAGGGAGGGATTCCTCGCTATGAAAGGAACGGAGGGATTCACGCTATGAAAAGAACGGAGGGATTCCTCGCTATGAAAGGAAGGGAGGGATTCCCCGCTATGAAAGGAAGGGAGGGATTCCTCGCTATGAAACGAACGGAGGTATTCACGCTATGAAAAGAGCGGAGGGATTCACGCCATGAAAAGAGCGGAGGGATTCACGCTATGAAAGGAACGGGGGGATTCACGCTATGAAAGGAACGGGGGGATTCACGCTATGAAAGGAAGGGAGGGATTCACGCTAGGTGAGGGATGGCGAGTCACGCTATCAAATGAACGGAGGGATTCACGCTATGAAAGAAAGGGAAGGATTCCTCGCTCTGAAAGGAACGGCTGGATTCACGTTATGAAAAGAGCGGATGGATTCACGCTATGAAAGGAACGGAGGGAGTCACGCTATGAAAAGAGCGGAGGGATTCACGCTATCAGAGGAGCGGAGGGATTCATGCTACGAAAGAAGCGGAGGGATTCACGCTATGAAAGGAACGGAGGGATTCGCGCTATGAAAGGAGCGGAGGGATTCACGCTATGAAAAGAGCGGAGGGACTCACGCTATGAAAGGAACGGAGGTATTCACGCTATGAAAGGAAGGGAGGGATTCCTCGCTATGAAAGGGAAGGGAGGGATTCCTCGCTATGAACGGAAGGGAGGGATTCCTCGCTATGAAATGGAAGGGAGGGATTCCTCGCTATGAAAGGAAGGGAGGGATTCCTCGCTATGAAAGGGAAGGGAGGGATTCCTCGCTATGAAAAGAAGGGAGGGATTCACGCTATCAAAGGAACGGAGGGATTCACGCTATGAAAGGAAGGGAGGGATTCACGCTATGAAAGGAACGGAGGGATTCGTCGCTATGAAAGGAACGGAGGGATTCACGCTATGAAAGGAAGGGAGGGATTCCCGCTATGAAAGGAAGGGAGGGATTCCTCGCTATGAATGGAACGGAGGGATTCACGCTATCAAAGGAACGGAGGTATTCACGCTATGAAAGGAACGGAGGGATTCACGCTATGAAAAGAGCGGAGGGATTCACGCCATGAAAAGAGCGGAGGGATTCACGCTATGAAAGGAACGGAGGGATTCACACTAGGAGAGGAAGGGAGGGATTCACGCTATGTGAGGGATGGCGAGTCATGCTATGAAAGGAAGGGAAGGATTCACGCTATGAAAGGAAGGGAAGGATTCACGCTATGAAAGGAAGGGAAGGATTCCTCGCTATGAAAGGAACGGAGGGATTCACGCTATGAAAAGAGCGGAGGGATTCACTTTATGAAAGGAATGGCGAGTCACGCTATGAAAGAAAGGGAAGTATTCCTCGCTCTGAAAGGAACGGATGGATTCACGTTATGAAAAGAGCGGAGGGATTCACGCTATGAAAGGAACGGAGGGAGTCACGCTATGAAAAGAGCGGAGGGATTCACGCTATGAAAAGTGCGCAGGGATTCACGCTATGAAAAGAAGGGTGGGATTCCTCGCTATGAAAGGATGGGAGGGATTCCTCGCTATGAAAGGAACGGAGGGATTCACGCTATGAAAGGAACGGAGGGATTCACACTAGGAGAGGAAGGGAGGGATTCACGCTATGTGAGGGATGACGAGTTACGCTATGAAAGGAAGGGAAGGATTCACGCTATGATAGGAAGGGGAGGATTCACGCTATGAAAGGAACGGAGGGATTCACGCTATGAAAGGAACGGAGGGATTCACGCTATGAAAGGAACAGAGAGAGTCGGGTTAGGAAAGGAACAGAGTGATTCACGCTATGAAATGAACACAGAGAGAGAGAGAGAGTCACGCTATAAACGGAACAGAGAGAGAGTCACGCTATGAATAGAACAGAGAGAGGTGTCACGCTATGAACGGAACAGAGAGAGACTCACGCTGTGAACGGAACAAAGCGAGTCCCGCCATGAACGGAAGTGAGAGCGAGAAAGTAACGCTCTGAAAGGAACAGAGAGAGAGAGTGAGTCGCTCTATGAACGGAACAGAGAGAGAGAATGTAACGCTCTGAAAGGAACAGAGAGAGAGAGAGAGAGTGAGTCACGCTATGAACGGAACAGAGAGGGAGAGAGAGCGAGTCACGCTAGGAACGGAACAGAGAGGGAGAGAGAGCGAGTCACGCTATGAACGGAACAGAGAAGGAGAGAGAGCGAGTCACGCTATGAACGGAACAGAGAGGGAGAGAGAGCGAGTCACGCTATGAACGGAACAGAGAGGGAGAGAGAGCGAGTCACGCTATGAACGGAACAGAGAGAGAGAGAGAGAGAGTCACGCTATGAACGGAACAGAGAGAGAGAGACACGCTATGAACGGAACAGAGAGAGAGAGAGAGAGAGAGTCACGCTATGAACGGAACAGAGAGAGAGAGAGAGAGCGAGTCACGCTATGAACGGAACAGAGAGAGAGACACGCTATGAACGGAACAGAGAGTGAGGGGGTCACGGTATGAACGGAACAGAGAGCGAGAGAGAGAGAGTCACGCTATGAACGGAACAGAGAGAGAGTGAGACTCACGATATGAAAGGAACAGAGAGAGAGTGAGACTCACGATATGAAAGGAACAGAGAGAGAGTGAGACTCACGATATGAAAGGAACAGAGAGAGAGTGAGACTCACGATATGAAAGGAACAGAGAGAGAGTGAGACTCACGATATGAAAGGAACAGAGAGAGAGTGAGACTCACGATATGAAAGGAACAGAGAGAGAGTGAGACTCACGATATGAAAGGAACAGAGAGATAGTGAGACTCACGCTATGAAAGGAACAGAGAGGGAGTGAGACTCACGATATGAAAGGAACAGAGAGGGAGTGAGACTCACGATATGAAAGGAACAGAGAGATAGTGAGACTCACGATATGAAAGGAAAAGAGAGAGTGAAGGGGTCACGGTATGAACGGAACAGAGAGAGAGAGAGAGTCACGCTATGAAAAGAACAGAGAGAGAGTCACGCTATGAAAGGAAGAGAGAGAGTGTGTTACGCTATGAAAGCAACATTCACGCTATGAAGGGAACAGAGAGAGAGCGTCACGCTATGAAAGTAACAGAGAGAGAGAGTGAGAGAGTATCCCACTATGAAAGGAAGAGAGAGAGAGAGAATCCCGCTATGAAAGGAAGAGAGAGACAGAGAATCCCGCTATGAAAGGAAGAGAGAGAGAGAGAGAGTGAGAGAGAGAGACAGTCAAAAGATGAAAGGAACACTGTGAAAGGCAGATTCAGAGAAATTATAATTTTCAAAAATAAAATTTTAATGTAAATTGCATAACTTGAAACAACTTTTTTATAGCAAATTTTCCATTTTCTTTTTAATTGAAACCGAAATGAAAACTTCAAATATATTTCAATTATTGTAATATATATGAAAATTTTATTTTTAAAAAAGTAATCATTGCTAAATTTTCTCGGTGTTTAAATGCCAAAATTGTACTCTCAAATGACGTGTTTCATAATTATAGTAATCTCGTAGAATCAGTTGGATTCTCACCGGGAGGACAATAAGCTACGCCTTAGAAATATTACTCGACTTGTAAAATAATAGTATTGCAATCGTTTTTCAGGCCATTTTTACTCAAATGGATTCAGTTTTCACTTTGACTCTCTGCACCTGTAAACTGCGTCATTTAAACTACACCTGATAATAATCAGTCCAAGTGTAATTTGCTAAAAGTAATTACTGAATAAAGAGCGCAAAGTTTGTCTAGCTGAGGGTAACAGCTGGTCCATTAAAGTTATAATTTCCAATTGAGCATATTGTGTCGTTCAGCTTTCATTTAAGTTCATATGCTTATATTCATAATTTAAAAACTCGAAAGACAGAATGAAATTTAAACAGGACATTGTAAATAGTCCTATTTTTAAATCACCGCTCCAGCTGATATGCAGTTAAAACCAAACAAACAACCCCTTTTTTTTTAAAGAAACTAATTTTATGGTTTATTTAAGTACGGCATTGGCTGAGTAATTTTATAAACTTAATCCTAGTTGTCTAACATTCCCCTGGAGTAATTCTCAAGTCTTACAACAGAGATTACTTTTTCTATCATCTGCTTGCAAAAACCATTAGAAACGGATGTTTCGCTATGAACAAAGAAAAGACAATAACAGAAAGGAACCCTTTCAAATGCCCGTTGGAGGAGACCGGTAACCCATTTAGCCCTTGCTTGCTACTCCGGCGGGAAGCTGGCAATGGGGAGAAAAAAATTGTTAAATCCAATTAGCAAATGAAAATGAAATTTATTTACAAATAAAACTCTGCGAGTCAGCGAGCATCATCGTTGCCTTCAACATTTTCTTCTTAGCGTCTAAATAGGATCCTCTTTTGGTTAAAGTCATTCGTTTTAAAAGTTGGAAGAAAACTTCAGTTTTAATCATTAACACTATCATTTTACCCTTTACAGGTGATCACTTTGGAGCGATACGATATCTGTGGATTAAAAAATTAGTTTTCATTCATTTTAAATAAAATATTTGGGTTCAACTGATTTTGATAACGATAACATTTTGATAACTGATGTAATGGAATAACCTATCACCCGCATGAGTAACAACACTATAGGTAGTTACGACCTATAAGTATATCTAAGTCAACGGACTACAGAGACTTGCTGCGACCTGTTCCAGCAAGACGGTCGGACTCTCTGCCTCTGAGCAGAAAGGAACCCGGACGACTCTCTGCCGAAGGGGAGAGTCTCGTTCGGGGAGGTAGAGAGACCCGATCCCGTCTATGCGGGTTCCACGGGGATTTTTGGCCGAGCCTACGGACTCGGAAGACCCACGTTAAACTCGGCCTTGTGTCACATCTTCCGTCGTGGGGGTGTAACAGAGAGAGTTTGGGAAACACACACACACATATATTTTTTATTATTTTTATTGAAATTCGAGTAGATTTGAACAGCGAAATTAGATCCGAACAATTTTGTTTACTGATGGAAACCTGATCTCGCCCATTTGGAATTGGATCATTAGAAAAGACAATGAAAATGATCGAAATAACTTTTGTCGGTTAAACTTATAAATAGGGCTGAGTAAGCAAGAAAGGACTTTTGAAATTCCCATGGTTTTGGGTTGACATCAACACTCATGATAATCGTGTGCAGACCAAGGGTCGATTTGTGATCAGCCAGGCTTATCTATATAAACGCGCACAGAAATCTGTTGAGAGCGTGGTTGGCTGGTCTGCAGTCGAGCTGGAGAGAGAGGTCAGAGATTGGGAGTAACGTCAGAGGTTGGAGCCAGGCGCCCGCTTACATATTTTATTGATATACGTACGAAGAAGCGGATTACTCCTCCAACGTCTAAGATTACTACTGCTACTATTATTACTACCACTGGAAACGGAAACTTCGAACAAGCTACAATAATCAAGAGACGCATATCGTTCTGAGACGATTTCACAACCAGCTAATCACAACTCTCTCTCTCTCTCCTTTTCTACACTATTCTTTCCTGCTATATAAAAGACATTAACAATTCAACCATTGAATAATTGTTTGTCCTGTTTTCTGTGCATACACACATATATTATTTTT